>JARHVA010007535.1:202500-517500 GCA_037957365.1 Torreya grandis | reverse complement strand
TGTATGAGTTGGAAGTGAGGTATAATTTTTAAAATGTGCTTTTCATCATCAAGAATCTCATTGATTATGTGTGAGGGAATAGTGTTTCCTTCTAAGGAATTAAGGATTTTCAGTGAATCACCCTCTATAATAATCCTATTATGATTGATGATTGATGCTAGCTATATACCCCAAAGGGCTATGTCATTATTTATCATGTACTATCATAATTTTTACATTACAAAGAATAATTCCAACCATAATTTATCCATTATAGTATATTTACATTCATAATCAACCAACTGATGGGTAATATAATAAATTGATCATTCCTTGTGATCATCATCATATTGTGTTAATAAGGCCCCAAAGGCCTCATGAGTTTTTGAAATATAACTAAGAAATGGTCTATATAGTATTGGTAGCATAAAAATGGTGGATTTTACAAATTTTATTTTATTACATTGAAAAATTGCTATCACATATCCTTCCTAAAATATGTGGTATCTTTATTTAGTGATTGTGTAGAAGGTATAGTTTTGTCATCTAGTTGAACAATAAAACATTAAGTTACTTGAATGATACCTTATAAAAATTGTATCTAATTTAAATTAGTTAGGGGAGGCATCTCAACAATGGGTTTTACTATTTTTTATCAACTTCAATACAATGTTGAGAAATAATATAACCCAAATTTCTTTGGAAGACACCCCAAAAACACACTATTTGGAATTTAACAACACATTAAACTTTTTCAAATGTTCAAATATATGTCTTATATTTGTAGCATGATATTTTTAGTGTATTTGGATAAATTATAATTGACATAATATTTGACAATTTTATGAATAAAATAATGAAAAATATGTGCCAATGGCCTTTGGTAAGTAGTTACACCATCATTAAGTTCAAAAGGCTTAAAAATATAACAAAATTTTCCCCATGATGTGGTTAATGTCATATTTTATTATCCTATAGGATTATAATTTATTTGATTATAATTATAAAAACCATCTAAGAATGAAAATGTTTCATATACAGTGATATAACTAATGAGCATGTTGATATTAGGTAGTAGAAAATCAATTTTTGGAGATGCCTTATTTATATCCCAAAAAGCTATGTAACATCAAATGTCATAATAGGTTTTGTGACATGTAATATAATAAAAACCCAAAAAAAATGTGTTAATAGTCTAATGAAACTTGCATTGAGAAATCTTTGTGTCTCATATTTTACCAATAATGATATCTTGGGATGTATCTTACAAATATTTTACTTGATGGGTTTTACATTTAGATATATAAATATGTTTTGCATTACTATTTATGAATCAATTTTAGGCATGTTATAATAAGCATAAGAAAATAAATCTAGTTAATCATACAAAACATGTTGATAAGTTATACCTTCATCTTCTTGCATCATTATAACTAATAATACTAGATGAGGATAACATTATGTTTCATAATTATATGGTATTGTTTCTTCATTAAGAAAAGTGGATCTATCTAAAATAAATGGTATAGTAGGAATGGTAACGTGCATATTGTTGGGTGAATATTTTGTCAACTAGCTAACTAGTGAGCAAAATAGGTCTCTCCAACTACAACATAGGGAGATTGGTCAGCTAGGTGTGCAGGTTTACTACATCAACAGGGGACAAATATCTCCTCTCATCAAGGGGAGGTTCCCTATAAGTATGATATGTTATATATTATATATATAAGCTGAAAATAACACTCAAGGGTAGGATACACCATGCATCTCTCTTATTTTAGAGATGATGTTCACAAATAAAGGAGAAAATCTTGGTGAAAAAACTAAAGGCACTTCTCTTCGTTTAGAAGTGTTATTATAGGGAACAACAAGAGTTCTTTCAGGTAGTGACAAGTAACTGGTAAACAAAGGCATAGTAACTAGTAGCCTGAGATGTAGCACAAAGTCTCTACCTTGACTACCCAAAATAGGGATACGAAGGATAATGAGGGCACAAATTCATCCCAAGATCCTTTACACAAGAACAAAAAGAAAACACACTGAAGGTGATTATGGGGGTATAAAGTCTCTCCACAGTTGGCTTCAAGACACCTTCCTGATTACTTCCACTAGTTTTTCTTGTTAGATCAAATGAACAAGAACACATTCAGAAGGTAGACATAAGAAAAATCTCCTAAAATGATACAAGCTATAACAGCACAAAGTTTACAAGTCACTTGCTTTCTCATTCAAATAAAATAATATGAACAACAATCTGACCTCAAAGAATTAGTAGTCACCTTTCAATTTGGGTAGAGTTTTTCTTTTGGTAATGGGAAGATCTCTCTAAAATAATAAAAGAGATTACAATATATAGCAACCAAGAAAGACTTGGCACTTTGTTTCATGGAATGGCCCATGTTGTGCATTTAATGCCTTAAATGCATTTTTAGTTCTATCAGGGGGGCCATGCTAGAACAGGGTGGCCACCTTAACTGTGATGTGTTGGTTCATCTCAGATGTCTTCTCCTAGGCCTAAGTCATTTGGTCTGTCACCTAATATCTACATAGCTTTCCACTTTGCCTTTACTCCAAGGGAGATAAATAGGCTATGCCTTTAATGTTTGTAGGCTCAAATATTTACTTTGTAGACTGTTCCACCTACTAGAATAAATTTTTCATAGTTATTGTTGGTTTTCCCTTTTCTACTATGATTAGAGCTCCCACTTCAACTAGTCACTGAGTTTGTTCTTTTGTTTTTCTCTAGCTTTGTCTCTTCCTAGAATTTGAGCTCTTAGGGCTACATTCCTATCCTTGTTGGCTCTTTTAGCTCCTTCTCTCAATGGTTCTTCCCTTTAGCCTTAAGGCCTTTAAATGCATTTGGGTTTGCACTCAAGCCTTTAAAGATCAATGTCTATTTTGTTGCCATGAATTTTGATGTATACGGGTCCATCACTTTCCTTGACAATTCCTTCATGTCTTTCCCACTTGCTCTAGCTGCTTTCCACTAATCTCAACAAGTGACATGTGGCATGTTCTACCATGAAATAGGTGAGGACATGTGGCAACATCTGCTTAACTTATAGAGGCTTTAGATACCTTTGGAGAGTCTTATAGAAGATGACATTTGGTGTCTTTTGATGAGCTTTTAGAAACACAATAGAAACATTGGGACTCATTTGGAATCATGAAAATGATGACACTTGGCACATTCTAGCCATTTAGCAACTCACCTAGGGCCCACCATAGTCATTACTCAATAAAAGGAAGAAGCTACAGATGATGACACTCAGTTACTTCTATTTAGTTTTACCAGGGACACATGGCAGCTTCCACTACACTTTGAGGTTTGATATTTCCTAGAGGGAACTTACCCTTTAGGGTATTGAAAGATGATCCACTTTCCTTGGCAAGAGCCTCCCACAAGGGCACCTACCCTTTGAGATCCTTCGAGTGGCCTTTGGCTTAAATTCCTTTGGCAGTCTTTTCTTTGGGCTTTTCCTTCAGACAAAAGTCTGAAGGAATTCCTTTAGACTTTTTGTTTGAAGGAAATGTCCTTAACAACTTTGCCATGGGATTTCCTTTCAAAGGAATTCCTTTGCTCGCTCAGCCTTTGAAACGGTCCACCTGCTCCTTGCTTTCCCTTCACAAGGGCTATTTTACCTTGGTTCACTTTCATAAAAGTTGCAAGGGTCCATTTTGGCTCCAAAGTGCCCTTCACAAGGGCACTTGTCCTTCAGGCTCTTGGAAGACCCCTTTGAACTTCCCAATTGAAAATTTTTCTAAGTGTTAAACTTTTTTATTTATTATAGATTCCATAGAAACCAACCTATAGAGTCTATATAAATGAGTTCATAAATCTAGGGGAGTCCATAGAAATGAGTCCATAGGTTTCTTCCTATGAAGTCTATAGATTTAAGCCTATAGAGTCAGTAGATTCAAGCTTGCAGAGTCCATAGATTTTTGAAAAGCTTGAATAATGGAGAGTTTGAATGCATAGAACAATTTTTTGAAAAGGGAAAAGAGGATTTTGGTCTGTAGGACCAAAATAGTTTAAATGTTGTCCCAAAAATGAATGACATTTTTTGGGGACAACAGCTGGCTCTAGTTGGGGAACTTCCTTTAGTTGAAAACTTGGAACAACTGAGGGGAGTAGAAACTAGAATGTCTAGTGCCTTGAAGTATGCCATTGGGTTATGGATTCATGCTACCCAAAAAGAAAGGCTCAAAAAAACAAAAACAAAAAGCACAAAATAGAACTAAAGACTATACAAATGTACATATGTATAGGTGAACTTATCTGATACTTCAAAAATTGAAGTGATTTAGATGCTACCCATTATGAGACAATGAATATGGAATTCCATCCTAATAAACTAGCAAGAAACCATTTTGTCCCTAGAATCAGTGACAGGCGAATGGAACTCTCCACCAAGAATCACACTTTTTGTGCACTCCTTTTGGTTCTCTCTTCTTGCACCATGGAAAGATGTGGTCTCCAATATAAAAACAATAAATCCTTTCTCTCTTGGTAAAGAGTTCCTCTTCCTAACTTTGGTGTACATTAGTATGGTCCACTACCCTAGCTTGTTCTTCTGGTTTAGTCCAGCACATGATTTGATTGTCAGCATCAAACTCTATATTATTGGTGCTACTAAACTGAAACTTGTGTGAAGGAGGAAGAATATCTCTTTGAGGAGATATCAACACCATCTCAGCTCTACCACTAGTAGAGGAATTTCTACCATTTAATTCCTTTATCCAAACAACATCAAAAACTAATCTTCTATCAGATTTCTCTTTATTAGAGATGGAAGATCCTTTTTCATTTATACTGCACCCTACCAATTCTTTTGATGTCTTGTTTGAATCAATTTTAGGATCACCACCTATAGGACTTTCATCTACAGGAACATGAACATCCTCTATGGACAAAAAATAATTACCCCTGCCTAGAGACTTGAATAGAATCTGAGCTTTAGGTGTTGATGTCTAAGTGACAACATATTTTGCTTCATTTTTAGGGAGAAACCTCTTCATAACACCTTTGACATGGATCCTTGCCTCAAATAGGTCCATGCTCAACTCACCACCCATATCCTTGTAGAAATTTCATCCCAGTAGAATGTCATATGAGGCTAGGACATCAGTCACTAGGACTGCCATCTTGATTCTCTTTTTTGGGAATGTTGTAAATGCAAATTGGGCATCCTTGATCTTTCCCAATAGTGGCACTTATTTGTTCTCCATGGAGAATCATCTCCCAAATGTCTTGGTCAGTGTGAGGCCAAGAGATTCTACCACTTTGGTAGGCATGATGTTGTTAGATGCACTAGAATCAATGATGTAGTTACTCAGCTTTTGATCGTTTATCAATAGGGAAACATAGAAAGGCTATATTTTCCCAGGGGTAGCAGAAGGAGTAATGACAAGATTTTTTGGGATGGACATGTTCCTTGCGGGATCATGATTTACATTTCTAATCTCTTATCCTATAAAGATGGATGTATTCTTCACACACTCCACCAACCTATCCAACTACTCAGGGTTGGCTTATAGGAATTCAAATTTAGTCATTTGAATTTTAGTTTTCTTGACATGGTCGACTATGTCAAATGACTGAAATGGATTAGGAAGAGAGGATGGGAGTTCACCCTTTTTATTTTTTGGAGGGGGAGGACTGGCCTATTAATTTGAAGTAGAAGGCATAGGGATATTTGAGGCACTTACCTTTCTAGTAATCACTGGGTCCTTTGGCTGGAAAGGCAGAGTGGTTCCATGCTTAGAAATTGAAATTGTTAGTTGAGGTCACTCCTCTACTTTCTCCTTATCAGCTGGTTGGGATGACTGATTCATGGATCAGGGGAATATTGCATATGATCCCTTGACTACTTCACCTTTACTTCTTGGTTCATCCTGGTAATTCAAAAAACCAATGTGGGAGTCACCAGCTAACTCTTATTGATCTTCCATGAAAATATTAGTGTCATTTTCTTGATCAAACTTAGGTTGGAAAGAGAAATCATGTTCAATTTTTAGATATCCAACTACTGAGTTGGTTGGAGGTGCTTCAAGGGCAAGGTTCCTTTATGGGGGAGTAAGATGATTTGTCTGCCCTTGATTCTTGATATCATTGCCTTGATATGGCTGATTCTGAAATGTCCTCCTTGGCATATCCTGATTAGAAGGAGTAGACATACCTTGGGCCATTTGTCTTTTCGAGGCTAGCAGTTCATTTGCTAGCTTTTGCACCATTTGATCCATGGTGCTTGTAGATGAATTCTCAAAAGATGAAGAATATTTTCCTATGTTAGGATCTATCCTTATCTTTCCTACCAAGATAAGGTCATCTTATACCTTAGTAGACAAGTCCTAAGTAGCAGCAAGGTCTATGTGTCTAGCCCATCTCAGTAAAAAACTCACTTCAGGTAGTTGTGAGTTGATGAAGAAACACTTGAGATTTTTAGGTGTCAGCTGGGTGATCATGGGAATCCTATTCCTCAACTTGTCAAACTTGGAAATGAAGTCCCTCATAGGTTCACAAGGTTCCTTCTTCATTTATGTGAGCTAGGATAGCAAAGCATGTGAATCTTTTGTAGGCTTGAACCTTACTTTGAACTTGGCTTTAACTATGTCCTAGTTAGTCACTAATCTAGCTTGCAGATGGTAGAACCAGTCTACAGTAGCACCTTGTAGTGTCTCTACAAAAATCCTAACTTCCATGTCTTCAAATTCCACCCCTATTACACCACAGGCTATGCTAAAACTTGTAATGTGTTCATCAGGGTGAACTTTCCCATCACCAAAAAATTTGGGGAAATTCTTCCTTGAACTGTGTGGAAGCTCATGTAGAGGTGTGGTCAAATTTAATGGACCAAAAGAGTTACCCCAAGGGCCTTGAGCCATGATTTGATTATGTAGAAGTGGGATCACAAATTTGGGTGGAGTATGGATAGGCAAAGCTTTACTAACAGTAGAAAAAGAAGCTCTACCTTGTATTGGAGACCTGGTATGTGTAGTAGGAAGACTCCTCATTCGTTAAAGGTGATGTTGTGGAGGAAATAAATCAAAATTTCTCTACTACACCAACTAAAAAATAGGGTCAACAACACCTTGGGATTTTTGGCTTCTTGTATAGTGTGGAGCTATCAGATTATAGAATAAAAATGGAAAAGAATTGGCCCTACTTTAACGTGAAGCTTGAGGGTTCAAACTACGTGTTCTATCCCAGTTAGCATGGGGGTGGAGGAAGATGGTAAGGATATAATGATAGTGGGTAAGACACATAATGGAGTCACCAGAGTCTATAATGGATAAGAGTAGGGACTTCTTCAATCTAAAACTTAAGGCTTCAGACTGCACATTCATCCCCAATGGAGTCACCAAATTTTTTTGGGTGAATATTTTGTCAACCAACTAACTCGTGAGCAAAATAGGTCTCTTCAACCATAGCATAAGGAGATTGGTCAGCCAAGTGTGCAGGTTTACTACATCAACAGGGGACAAATCTCTCCTCTCATCAAGGGGAGGTTCCCTATAAGTATGATACACTATATATATATATATATATATAATATATATATATATAAGCTAAAAATAACACTCAGGGGTAGGATACACCATCCATCTCTCTTCTTTCAGAGATGATGTTCACAAACAAAGGAGAAAATCTTGGTGAAAACATTGTAGGCACTTCTCTTCTTTTAGAAGTGTTCTTATAAAAAACAATAGGATTTCTTTTAGGTAGTGATAAGTAACTGGTAACCAAAGGAATAGTAACCAATAGCCTGAGATGTAGCACAAAGTCTCCACCTCAACTACCCAAGAGTGAGATATGATGGATAATGAAGGCACAAAGTTGTCCCAAGATCCTTTGCACAAGAATAGAAAGAAAACACACTAAAGGTGATTATGGGGGCACAAAGTCTTTCCATAGTTGGCTTCAAGACACCTTCTTTATTACTTCCACTAGCTCTACTTGTTAGATCAAATAAACAAGAACAAATTCAAAAGACAAACATAAGAACAATCTCCTAAAATGATACAAGCTATAACAACACAAAGTCTACAAGTCACTTGCTTTCTCATTCAAATAAAATAATATGAACAATAATCTGATCTCAAAGTCTCAGTATTCATCTTTCAATTTGGGTAGAGTTTTGCTTTTGGTAATGAGAAGATCTCTCTAAAACAATAAAAGAGATTACAATACATAGCATCCAAGAAAGACTTGGCACTTTGTTTCATGGAATGGCCCATGCTATGCATTTAATGACTTGAATGTATTTTTAGTTCTACCAGGGGGGCCATGATAGAATAGGGTGAATGCCTTAACTATGACATATTGGTTCATCTCAGATGTCTTCTCCTGGGCCTGAGTCATCTAGTCTATCACATGATATTTATGTAGCTATCCACTTTGCCTTTACTCCAAGGGAAACAAATAGGCCACACCTTCAATGTTTTTAGGCTCAAATATCTACTTTGTGGATTGTTCCACCTACTGAAATAACTTTTGCATGGATATTTTTGGCTTTCCATTTTTTTGTTGCGATTTGAGCTCCCATTTCAACTGGGCACTGAGTTTGTTCTTTTGTCTTTCTCTAGCTTTATCTCTTCCTAGAATTTAAGATATCAAGGCTACATTCCTAGCCTTGCTATCTCTTTTAGCTCCTTCTCTCAACGGTTCTTCCATTTGGCCTTAAGGCCTTTAAATGCATTTAGGTATGTACTCAAGCCTTTAAAGATCAATGAATATTTTGTTGCCATGAATTTTGACGTCTACGGGCCTGTCACTTTCCTTGAAAATTTGTTCATGTCTTTCCCACTTTCTCTGGCCACTTTTCATTGATCTCAGCAAGTGACACATGGCATGTTCCACTATGAAATAGGTGAGGACATGTGGCAACATCCACTTAACTTATCGAGGCTTTAGATACCTTTTGAGAGTCCTGTAAAAGATGACACTTGGCAGCTTTTGATGAGCTTTTAAAAACACAATAGAAACATTAGGACTCATTTGGACTCATGTGGATGATGAAAAATGGTGTGTTCCACCCATTTAGAAACTCACCTAGGGCCCACCACAGTCATTACTCAATAAAAGGAAGAAGTTGTGGATGCTGACACTCGGTGGCTTCCACTGAGTTTTACTAGCAACACATGGTAGCTTCTACTACACTTTGAGGTTTGATCCTTCCCGGAGGTAACTTTCCCTTTGGGGTCTTGAAAGAGGATCTACTTTCCTTGGTGAGAGCCTCTCGTAAGGTTACCTACCCTTCAAGATCCTTCAGGTGGCCTCCAAATTTAATTCCTTCAGTAGGGTTTTCTTCAGGCTTTTCCTTCAGACAAAAGTCTGAAGGAATTCCTTCAAACTTTTTGTCTGAAGGAAATGTCCTTAACAAATTTTCCATGAGATTTCCTTCCAAAGGAATTCCTTTACTTTCTCAACCTTTGAAATGGTCCACCTGCTCCCTGCCTACCCTCTGCAAGGGCTGTTTGACCTTGGTTCACTTTTGGAAAAGTTGCAAGGGTCCATTTTGGCTCCAAAGTGCCCTCTGCAAGGGCACTTGTCCTTTGGGCTCTTGTAAGACCCTTTTAAACTTCCTGATTGAAAAAATGGATAAGTGTTGAACTTGTCTCTTTCCTACAGAGTCTATAGAAACCAATCTACAGAGTCCATAGAAATGAGTTCATAGATCTCGGGGAGTCCATGGAAATGAGTCCATAGGTTTCTTCCTATGAAGTCCATAGATTTAAGCCTACAGAGTCCATAGATTCAATCCTATAGAGTTTGTAGATTTCTAAAAAGCTTAAAGAATAGATAATTTGAATGTATAGAAAAAAAAATTTTAAAAGGGAAGAGAGGATTTTGGTTTTTAGGACCAAAATAGTTCAAATGTTGTCCCAAAAATGAATGACATTTTGGGGACAACACATATCATGTGGAATATTGGAATCATCATTCTCACTGAAGTAAGCATGAGCAAAGGGAGCATTAGGAAAATTATTATTATGATAGAAGGAATGTATATCCTTATATGCCCCCAGGTACTCTAGTAATGACTCATTGTTAGAGAACTTATCCAATGTTTGAAACTTATTAAATAACTCTCATCAATAAAATCAAGATTGACAAGTTATAAATTGGAAATAGGAGAAGTTACATGCATGAATTATGAGGTATATTTTATAAAACATGGGTTATTATTATTATTATTATTATTATTATTATTATTATTATTATTATTATTATTATTATTATTATTATTATTATTATTATTATTGTGTTTGGTAACTATAAATTTTACTAAAAATCCAAATCCTTTCTGATTAATATTATTTATTATGTAAAGAGGTTGGGTTATATATTTCTCATTTTTTCATAATATTTAACCTTTGTGACCATGTTTTAATAAATATTTAGAGCCAAAATTAAAATTATGTGAATGTGGTATGTAATTATTCATTGAACATAACATTATATAATGTCTGAAGGGATTTGTATCTATTGGACATGTGTAAATAAACCATTGATGGTTGAATTTTAAACATGCATGCAAAATATATGGGACCTCATATATCTCATGTATCCTAGGATATCCCAAAATTATGTTCTAATTTAAATAATTTGGCATAATTTGAACATAAATTAGGTAAGGCATGATGTCCCAGAGTAATATGCAATATATTTTATCTGAAGACCTTTCATGAGTGTTATCAAATACTTAATATTCATACTAGAGGATTTCAAATCTTCGGCCTCAATGCCAAGTAATGAAAGGAAAGATATATTAAAATATTAAGTCTTGAACCATTATCCACAAGTACCCTCTTCAATATCTTATTGTGAACACATGCTTGAATATGTAGATGTAAACATGGGTTGGAAAATCTTATTTTTCAAAAAAATATCATGTTTTGTCCATTTGATATAATTTTACACAGAGGCTTCATATGGTGGATCCACATTGCTTGATAATATTTCCATGTGTGATGCTCCAATACAATATATTTGTATTGATAAGAATAATCTAAAAATTCAAAGAGTGAAATATTACTAATGACCCCTTTGGAGTTATTTTTACTAGTATATACAAATGACACTTGTTTCATGCACTCCCTTTGACACTTAGTAGTAACAAGTAATAATTCATGATAAACATTATGATAATTAGGGGTATGTGTAAGTACAATTGTTTTATATCTATCATGTTTTTTATCCTAGTTAATTTTCGTTTGGATTAATGTAACAATGTATGAAATACAACAAATAAGGACTATCATGAATAATTTTATAAAGGAAAAATTATTATATGTATTCATTTTGTTAAACATAATTTATTCCTTTGATCTTTGAAATAAATATGATTTTTTAAATATATTTAATAATTTATAAATCATCTAATCAAAAAATATTAAGGCACATTATGATTTAATTTATAAATAATTAGACATCAAGTTCACCAAATTTATAATGATTTTTAGAAATAAGGATTAATGATGAAAGAGTATCCTAATTAAAGACAGGATTAAACTACTATATAATGTAGGCCAATTCATGAATTTAGATTCTACTAATATTATGATAATGAATATTAAATATAAGTATATGCTAAATATATAATGTACAATATTCATTGTTATGATAATAAAAATCTGAAAGGAGAAATAAAAATAAAATTATACACTAATGCACAGGTAAATATGAGTAATGTAGTTGTAATAAAATATTTTATGATGATTATGATTTAGTGGTTATATTCTAAAAATAATTTTTATGTCATAACAAACAATTGTGTCACCCTATAGTCACTTTTATTGACACTACTATCAATGATTCAATACATATTTACTTTACAAAATATTTAATGTTGACTAAACTTCCACCTAAATATTTAAAGGTTTTATGTGACCTTTCAGATTATGTTTTCAAATCATGTGGATAGGATCTTGATATTATAATATATCTCAAATCCTATATCCTCATAATAGGTCTTGTCATCTTGCCAAAAATGGGTTAGTGGGATCATAAAGTCAAGCTGACCTTAAGGACCCCTCTATTAGTGAGCATTACCTAAATAGCCAATACTCCAAAGAGTGCCTGAAACATATGTAGTTATCCCATATGTGTTGGATTGTGAATTAATAGTGGTGTAAAATGATATATGCTAGGGATTGTAGTGATCTAAATTGTAACTCTATAAATGTTGCTCATGGTTTGTTCTTTGAATGCTTCAAACATGTAATATGACTGATATAAAAATAGGGAAGAATAGTGAATATAATTTAGTTTTGAAATTGATTAGGTGCTTTACTTGGAATTTTATATAAATAATAATGAGCTGATTTAACTTTTATTTATACCACCTCTTTTGAAAATTTCCTGGTGTAAAGGTTAATGAAAAATAATAAGATGATCTATACA
This sequence comes from Torreya grandis, assembly GCA_037957365.1. Taxonomy (NCBI): domain Eukaryota; kingdom Viridiplantae; phylum Streptophyta; class Pinopsida; order Cupressales; family Taxaceae; genus Torreya; species Torreya grandis. The sequence continues at coordinate 505,115 of JARHVA010007535.1, read as the reverse complement.
TATTTAAATATTTGAAAATTAAGTGTCTATAAGGCACAAACACTTGCATTGAACAATCTACAGTATCTTTGACACTACTATCCAATTATGAATGTAACTATCTAGGAACATAAAAGGTTACTAGAGCTTTGTAGATGACAGTTAAGGATGTATATCAAAATTTAAGCATATTGTGGGTTACAAATGATCTAGATGATTAGAATAATAGGGTTGGATGAAAAGATAAGCATTTAATCTCAGTGAAATAGTGAATGTGAGCCTATTATATGTAAGGAATGTCAATAACTCAAGGGTAGAGCCTTGAGTGATATTATTAAAATGTACAAGACTATTTTAACATATAAATATACATTTACGCATCTACACTACCCAAAAAATCAATTTTTTTCTAAATAATGGGTTTAAAAATGAACCATTTAAAAATGGAATAATTTTTTAAAGAATAGCTCTATATGATTCTAAATAAATATAAACAGAGGTTATTAACCTCAAGGATATCAAAAAATTACTCTTCCCTCTCAATATAAATCTAACTCAACCACCAAAGCTAACCAGGTACCACAACCATAATGTGGGTCAAATCAAGGTTACTAGATATACAACAAGGCCCACTATAAGAAATATTTTCCATAATACTAACCAAATAAAGAATCCAATCACATGGTTTACATAGCAACCAAAAATCACCAAACAAAGTTAAAGGACACTCTATTGAAACAATATGTGTTTTATCTAGTTTTGATTTATCAATATTAATTGATTCGAGGTCTATAGATAATTTCATTTTACCTAAGGTTAATTTATAATGTAAAACTCACCCAAAAAATTAGAGAAGTGTGAAAATTTTGATTTAGAATTGAGAATAAATATCCTATCATTGAATTGTTGGAGTAAGTAGAACTGGACTTAGGATTATTTAATACTTGGTTGAATTTGCACCTAGACCCCTTACGTTCATATGATATTATTATAGGAATATAATGGATCCATAAATATGCAAATAGACTAAACTATTTTGAAAATAAATTATAGTGCTTAGGTGATAGGGGAAATTTGGTGACTCTTTAGGGTATTAAGAGTGGAAAATATCCAAGGATTATATTAGCTTTAAAACATAAGTAAGTTGTAAGAAAGGGGTGTTTTCTCTACTTGGTGTAGGTATATGAGAAAACTAAAGATGAAAAACATAATTTTAGAGACTATGCCATCCTTGAAGAGTTTATGGATGTTTTCCCTAAAAAAATACCAAGAACTCCTCTAGTAAGAGAGTTTAAATTTTCCATCAACATAGTATAAGGATTTGTAGCAGCCTCTAAGGCTCCTTATAGAATTAAAAAATACATTCTCGAGATCTTAAAGTTCAGAAATTAGGACTTCTAGATAAAGTAATTATTAGAATCAACATTTCCAACTAGGAATCATCTATTTCGTTTGTAAAAAATGATGGTACCTTTGGTTATCCACTGATTACCCCATGTTGAATAAGGTCACTATGAAAAATCATTATCGTCTACCTAGAATAGATGACTTGTTTGACCATATGAAGGGATAGAAATATTATCTGAGATTAATCTCAATTCAAGGTATCATAAACTACACATCAAGAAATAGGATATGCATAAAATAGAATTTAAAACTTGGTGCAACCACTATGAAATAATGGTAATTCCCTTTGGTCTTACCAACACACCTAAAACATTCATGAATCTCATAAATAAAATATGTTAAGAATATTTGGATTAGATTGTGTTGGTAATCCTTGACGATATTTTGGCATAATCAAAGAATTAGTAAGAACATGAACAACATCTATAGTTATTTTTAAGAGATTGAGGTAATATGAGATGTATTGTAAGTTATCAATTTGTTCCTTATACAAAATTTAAATTCACTATTTAGGATGTGTAAATTCTAATAATGGTATTACAGTGGATCTTAAAAATATCAAGGCTATAAAAGAGTGTATAGCCTCTAGAAATGTGTATGAATTCCATATTTCCATGGGATTAGTTGGTTACTATTGGTAGTTTGTAAAATATGTTTTTAGAATAGTGCATTCAATCACCTTTTTATAATGAAAATATATCTTTTTTGAATGGTTCCCCAAATGTGAAGAGGATTTTCAAAAATTTAACTACTTACTTTATCAAATATATTAATAGTTCTCAATCCCAATTTATCTTTTGAGTTTTGGACTAATGCACCCATATATGGACTTGGTGGGGTTTTTGTAAAATATGGGAGTGTTGTGGCCTATGAATCATTTAAGCTAAAACTAAGAGAGGTGAACTACCAACCACATGATCTATAGTTGGATTAAATGGTATATGCACTTAATACATGGAGACATTTTCTTCTTATAAATCCTTTCAAGTTATTAACAAATCATAAAAGCATTTAGTACCTATATACACAATAATTTTTTAATGTGTGGCAATGTAGATGCATGGAATTGATAAGTGACTATGATATAGACATTAAATATGGCAAAGGAAAGAAACAAAAGGGGCTAAATCTCTTAGTAGGAAATAATACTTCACTACCATACCTCATCTCATGTCCAAAATGAGAAAAAAATGTTGGAACAACAAGAAAAAGATGAATTTTTTAAATAAACTAGTCATGTAATTACACAAGTACTTATAGATAATAAATGTTTGGGACATTCTATTGATTTTGATGGTCTTTTGAAGTTTTAAGGGTAGAATTTTGTGCAAAATTAGGGTATATTTAGGTAATTAATAATGCAATAAGTTCATTTGTCCCCCATATTTTGATCATCTTCGTATCACTACAATCTAAAACTAAATTTGTACTACCATACAATGAATAATGATGTGGCAAAAAGTTTTTTCCAAATGTATGGAATGCCAACAAGTTAAGGTGTAAAACTATCATCTAAGATGACATATTTATCCTCGTGATATTCTTAAAGATAAATGGGTTATAATCACCATGGATTTTATTTAAGTCTATCTAAATCATGTAAAATGCATGATACTAACCTGGTAGTAGTGGATAAACTCGCCAAACTTACTCACTTTATTCTATAAAATATTAAATATGATGCTCTTCTGCTTGTTAAAAGGTTTACTAGAAATGTTCTCCATATATATGGAGCATCTAAGGTAATTATATCTTATAGAGATAATTTATTTACTTATCACTTATGGAAACCTCTAACCTTAAATTTTAACACAAGGATAAAATTTAGTTCTACTTATCATCTAGAAAAGATGGTCAAACTAAGAGAGTAAATCAAGATCTAAAATACATGCTTAGAATGTATCTAATGGACCAAAAATAAAAATGGGATGATTTTCTTCACCTGATAGAATTTTCATATAATAATACTTACCACTCTTCACTATAATTGACACCTTTCAAAGCTCTTTATGGAAATAAGTGTAAAACATTACTTAGGTGGGAAGGCTTAGAGAATAGAATGAGTACTAAAAAAAAATTAGTCCAAGAATATGACACCCAAATGGACACCATTATAATAAAACCTAAGGTTGTATCTAATAGATATAAAATTTTATGTAGATTTGAAAAGGTCTCCAAGGGAATTCCATGTTGGAGACAAGGAATTACAAAGGTTATTCCCTCATAAAAGTTTAATTAAGTTTGGAATGTCTTTTAAACTAATTCAATGGTTTGTTGGACCCTTTTATATCCCTAAAAATATTACCCCTATTATATACAAACTAGTGCTTCCACCTTCTCTCTCCAAAATTCATAATGTGTTTCATGTATATATAATTATTAAATATGTGTTTGATTCTTCTCATTTTTTAAATTGGAAAATATTATAAGTGGAGGATAGGGAAATTATCCAGTTTGAACTACTTTGGATTCTATCTTATCGTAATATAAAGCTATTAAGTAAGGAATTGTAATAAGTTTTGGTTAAATGAGACCATCTAAGTGATTGTAATTCAATGTGGGAAGATGAAAAACTCTTGTGAAAATTAAACTCACCTATTTTACATAGTGGGCTCTAGGACATGCCAAAATAAGGGGGGACTTTAAATCCCATTCTAAGAGACTTTAATTTTATGCAATAATAAGTGCCAAAAGGCACAAGGAACTAATTTTAAACATAATATTTTGTCACATATTGACTTAGTATTACATTCGTCTATAGTTTTGTGATAAATTTTATTCATATTCAATTATTTATTTATATGAATTGGTTTATTATTATATACAACAAAAAATACTATTTTAATAGTTTTTTTAATTATGCAATTGGTTTTATTTTATTATTTTGGATTAGGTGTTATTTATTTATCATGGTAATTTTTCAAGTGCCTGAATTGGCCACTATGAGCTAGGATTGGTTATTCAATATGTTTAACCCTAAATTGAGATGGTTCAATATAATATATTATTAATAATATATAAATGAATAAGCACAAGGGTAATAAATAGATATATATCATTCCAATTAATTTTTAAACTTAATTAAATAATATTCTAATTGTAAATGCTAAGATATGATGATAATGGAAATGAAAGCTATTGATTGATACTATAATAAATAATAAATAACAAAATTTAGTTGGTTTAATATGAACATGTAGATTTGGGTTAAAATAAGTTGAAATTCAACTAGATCAAGATCTTGAAATAACCATCATATTCTAGAAATTTACACTTTGTGGCCTTGAACACTTGTAAGATCTAGATGGTTGAGTCAACACTACTGTCTAACTTGGTTAAAGGTGTGTAGTTTGGAATATAAACTATATCTAGGTACAAATACCTAGAAACCTCTAGGTTTTTGGTTGCCTTTAATCTAATGTGTTCAAATATCAGGCATAAGTTGTCATTCTTTGTCAAATGATCAAACCCTAAATTTATTACCCTTAGAATGACTATGATAAAATTTATTAGTGGGCACATAATTTTGAGATACCCCAAAGACCCTTATGTTATTGGGCACTACCTAAATAGCCAATACTTTGAAGAGGGTCTAAAACTTATGTAGTTCTCCCATATGTGTTGGCTTGTGTGTATATCAAGATGCAACACATGATACAAAAGTACATATAGTGATATATATTTTAGCTTGTAAAATATGGCTCATGGAATTATCCTTTAGTATATAAAACCTATTTATGAGTTGTCCCTATGACTTATATTGAAATAATAAATAATATGAAATATTTACTCACTTTAATACTTGATTGAATTTTGTTGGTAAGTTGTCTTGTAAGTTTCTAGGTCTATGCTAGGTGAGGGATGAATGAGGGTTGATATTGTGTGTGTGTGTGTGTGTGTGTGTGTGTGTGTGTGTGTGAATAAATTTTTGAAATATATCACATAAAATCACTTATGAAAACCTTTAGGACACATTTCATCTAAAATTTTTATGTCTTTAGGGAACTTTACACTTATTTTGGCACTAGACACACTAGCATTGACACAGGCATCTGACTGTGAAGAAAGTGTCCAAGAAGCTAGAAAATAGGTAAAAGTCCAAGATTTTTAGAGGATGATAATCATTATTTTTACATATTTTTGAGTACTAGATAAGGCCTAGTAATTATAATAAAATATGGTCAAACTAAGTGATAAGCAATAGACACAATAGATAGTGGATGCAAGCCTTTCAATAACATGAATGTCTTAGGAATTGAATGGTATAACTATGAGAATTACTTGCCAATTATATAGAACTAAGGTGATATATAATTCATATTTAATGTATAAATCCTCCCCTTTGATATAGTGATGAAATTTATAGTTTAAATGAAATGGAATGCATACTTGGTGTGTATACCACATGTTGTCTTTGCATGAGTTCTACTTGAGTACTTTGATGATGACTAACCTGAAACCAAGAACATGTTTTAATATATCATAATTTCATATAATATATAAATTAAAGGATTTTAAATGATTAAAAGTAAATATAGAAAGTTTAGGAGTAAACTTTTGTATCAATGCAACCATCTTGCCTTGTAGAAATTTGATTTGAAGAGCTCAAAGCCCATCCTAGTGTAGGTTAAATTTTATAGAAGTATTGAAATATGAAAGCTGATTTGATTTTAAAATTTATGGTGTTATTTTTCATGACATATACACCTCATATATGTTTCAATCTAAAAACTAGGTATAGAAATGGTATTGATGTATAGAATGTTTCCAAAATTATGTATTTAAATCATATAATTATGAAATTTGGCAAATCTTGAAAAATTTAAATTGTGAAAGACATGCTCCCATGACATGCCCCCATTAAAATATGAAACTAAGAACTGGTATGAGTTTAAAGAATTTTTTTAAATAGCATTCCCCCACTATAATCTAAAAAACATAAATACTAAATAAGTGTGTAATTCATGCCATTTTGGCATGCTCACACTGAAATCTGAAACTGTGAATGTGTGGAATCCATGCCTCTATGACATGCCTCCACTATATTCCCCCCTTTTGAGGTGAGTGGAAATATACATTAGTATTCACCTTAACTCAAAATTATAATATAACTATATAATTTGTGAATGTATCATGTAGCATATAGGAGTAACATGTTTAGGTAGATAGAACAATGAGATACATAGTATGCTATCACATCAAGTCCTAAGATGCATGATGTCAATCATGGAAATGCATATATAGTAAAAATAAAAGCTCAATATCCATGAATCACACACATAAGATAACTCAAAAGTAAATAAAAATATAATGGTCTAAGGAGACCTCAAACAAGGGGCATGTTTAAATGCCTCAAAATAAAAGAGACATGACTTAGTCAAATGTCCACAAAGCAAGAAATGACATATTTATATGTCAACACACAATAAATTATGATATATGTAAATGCCAAAATAGTTGAAACATAGGCATGAGTACCATAAACAATGGAGCATATTCAAATGATTAGAAACAAAATATAATGAAAGACAAGACACTCAAGGAAGTGCATAAATAAAAAACATGAAACATAAGAAACTAACATCAACATATCATATTAGTCCCTATGAGTGGTGTGTGTGTGTGTGTGTGTGTGTGGGTGCATGTGTGCTATAAAAAAACATTAAGTACATATCATATAAAATAGAATGTAAAAGATATCAGCATAGATAAAACCATTTTTAAGTGTATAAGATCAAACATGATAATAAAAAATGATCATAGAATGATATAACCTAGTTCTACCATGATTAAAGAATCAAGTGTCTCTATCATCAAATTACATGAGTAGAGGCAAGGACCAACATATGAAAGTGCATAGATCATTTGTCTAGGTATGATTTTATTACACTCAAAAGATACATGAAACACATGTATATATAAATAAATGATATGTTATATATGAACATGTAACTAACAACATAGATGCCAAGGAGCTGATAAAACATGTAAAAGATGAAAATATTTTTATATTTTTTAATTTTGATTTTTTTTGATATTTTTAGAATATTTAAAAATAAAATACTATCTTATGATCTCAGGATGAGGATGAGAATCTATAAGGTAACTTAGATTTAAATTTCCACTATGGAATATCAACTATATTTGGATGTGATCACTTTGAAAATTTTGGGTTTTATGTCACCTTTACTCCAATGTGTTTAGATATCCTGCATAGGTTGTCTCTCTATGTCAAATGATCAAAACATATCTTTCTCACCCTTGGAATTAATATGTAAAAAATGGGTTAGTGGACACATAGTGTCGAGTTTTCTCAAGGACCCCTATGTCAATGGGAACTACATATATATTTAATATTGAAGAGAACCTCAAACTTATGTACTTCTCCCCTACATGTTAGCTTGTGTGTATCGATATATAACATATGATAAACAAGTACATAGAGTGACCTAACTTTCAACTTGGAAAATATGACTCATGGAATGATCCTTCAATACATTAGACATATATATGGGCTATCTATATGTATGATATTTAAATAAGAAATAATAGGAATAATTTCTCACTTGAATTCTTTTGGTAAGTTACCTTATGAGTCATTAGGTCTATGTTAGGTGAGGAATGAATGAGGTTTGATATATACATAAATATATTTTGAAATATCACACATAAACTCACTTAGGTCAACCTTTAGGATACATTTCATTTTTAAATTTAATGACTTTAGGGTATTGGACACTTAGTTTGGCATTGAATACTAGCATCAATGTAGGCATTCAGCTGGGACACAAGTGTCCAAAAAGTTAGAAAATAGGTATAGGTCTAAGACTTTAATATAATGATAATAAGTAGGTTTATAAATTTTATGTAGTATATAAGGTTTGGTAATCATATTAACATATGTTCATACTAAGAGATAAGCAATATGCACAAGAGATAGTGGATGTGACCCTTTCAATAATAATGTCTTAGGAACTAAATGGTACAACCATGATAAGTAATTGCCAAGTAGATAAGACTAAGGTGATATATAATTAAAATATAGTGTCTATAGGAATTGTTTAGCCTTGAATTGAGATGGTACATGTAGTATAGGGTTAGGAATATAGAAATTAATAAGCACAAAGGTGATAAATAGATCTATAGTATGCTAATTAATTTATAAACTCATATAAATAATTTTTTGAATTTAAATACTAAGATATGATAAAAATAACAAGTATAAATATTGATTGATATAGTAATGAAATAAAAATAAGAGTACTTGGTGAGATGTATGTATGCTAATATAATATGGAAAAAGTTAGAAATAGATTAGATCAGTTCCCTAGAACAATCACCAAATTTTATAAAATTGACCTCTGTATCCTTAGAAACTTGTGTCAAACTTGGAAAATTATATCAATTCTTCTATCTAACTTGGACATAGGTGTATAGTATGTAATACTTACTATACCTAGATGTGGCCACCTAGGATTTTCTAGGTTTTGATCCACCTTCACTTTGATGTGCTCAAATCTAAATGATGGGTTGTCACTCTTTATAAAATATTAGAACCCTAGTTATTAATTTTCATAGTGGATATGAGAGAAATGAGTTAGTGGGGTCATAGTGTTAAGCTAACCCCAAATACCCTTCTATCAATGGGTGTTACTTACATTGCCATTGCTCTAAAGAGGGCCTCAAACTCATGTAGTTCTTCTTTATGTGTTGGCTTATGTATGCATAAGGATGAAATATGTGATAATAAAATAAAAAATTGACCTATCTTGTAACTTGGAAAGTATGGATCATGGAGAGATACTTTCATACTTCAGACCCATAGATGTGTTTTCCCTATGACTGATATGTAAGCATGATAAAATAGGGAAGATTTTCTCATTTTAATGATTTATTTAATGATTTTGATAAGCTACCTTATGAGTTTTTATGTTTTTTCTAGGTGAGGAATGAATGAGGGTTGATCGTGTGTGTGTGTGTGTGTGTGTGTGTGTGTGTGTGTGTGTGTGTGTGTGTGTGTGTGTGTGTCCATTTTGTATATATATTACATTAAAGCACTTAGGCTGACCATATGCATCCATTTCATTTTTGAATTTGATGAATTTAGGCACTAGACACTTACATTGGAATAAGACACTAGTGTCAACATAGGCATCTCAATGGGAGGAAAATGTCTGGAAAGATAGAAAATAGGCATAATTACCAAAATTATAGAGATATAAGCATATTTAAAACACTATGATTATGATATAAGGTATGGTTCATAATAATAACATTGGTCATAATAAGAGATAAGTAATTTGGCACATAAAAATAGTGTATTTATGCCTTTCAATAGTTGGAAGGTCTCTAATCTGAGCTACATCCACGATATATATTTTTAGGGAAGTTATGAAAGTTGAAGGTACATCCATGATATGTGATTTCTAAGAGTAAAATACTAGGGTGACATATAATTGGAATTTAGTGTCTAAATTTGTGCCTCCTTTAATCTAGTAATGATATTGCAAACTTGAAATGAATACAAATGCATACATGGGTGTGTATAGCACAAATTTAATTTGTGTGAGCCCAACTTGATTTATTTTCTAGTGATTGACCTACAACCAAGAGAATGTTATATTATATAATCAATGCATATAATCTGAAATCAAAAGCATTGAAATAAAAAGAGAAAGGTTTATGAGTACACTTGTGTATCAATTCAACTGCCTTGACTTTTGGTAACTTGATTTTAAGAATTTTATCATTATGAATCATTTAAACAAATATTATGACAAATATAAATATAGAAGTGCAAATGTGTGTGTGTGTGTGTGTGTGTGTGTGTGTGTGTGTGTGTGTGTGTGTGTGTGTGTGTGTGTGTGTGTGTGTGTGTGTGTGTGTGTAAGGAAAAACTTGTCTAAAACTTTGGAGAAAAGGTGAGTTGCCACCCATAAATTGAGATTAGCTCAACCATGGAACCCAATCATACTTATAGACTAGTTAGTGTGAGTTGATCTAAGTCAACCCACATTATAAATATTATAATCTGAAATCAAAAGCATTGAAATAAAAAGAGAAAGGTTTATGAGTACACTTGTGTATCAATTCAACTGCCTTGACTTTTGGTAACTTGATTTTAAGAATTTTATCATTATGAATCATTTAAACAAATATTATGACAAATATAAATATAGAAGTGCAAATGTGTGTGTGTGTGTGTGTGTGTGTGTGTGTGTGTGTGTGTGTGTGTGTGTGTGTGTGTGTGTGTAAGGAAAAACTTGTCTAAAACTTTGGAGAAAAGGTGAGTTGCCACCCATAAATTGAGATTAGCTCAACCATGGAACCCAATCATACTTATAGACTAGTTAGTGTGAGTTGATCTAAGTCAACCCACATTATAAATATTATGAGGTTGGATGATGTAACCAAGTCCAACCTATAATCATGGAAAGACTAATTGATTTAATCACCTCAACCATACCAAAAGTGAACCAGCTAATATAGTATATTGGCTCAATAACAGTCCATAACAATCCAACCTAGTGAGATAAAGTCCATAGTAGTATTTTAAAATCTGAATTTGATTTTTCAATTTAGGTGTTATTTGCATAGCATATGCACATTTTATATGCATCATGTTGAAACTTTGGTGTAACAATGGTACCAATGTATAAAATTTTCCACAAATGTGTATCTAAATCATATAACTATGTAATTTAGTGAATTTAAAATTGTGTAAGTGTGGATAAAATGTTTACAAAACATGCCCCCACATAAATCTTAAGTTGAGATCTCGTATAAGTGTTAAGGATATACAAAACATGCACCCACTATATATCTAAGTCTATGAACTCTAACAAAGGTGGAGAACATATTTACATAACATGCACCACTATATATCTAAATCTTTGAATTATGCCAAATGTGGAATCCATGTCTTTATGACATGACCCAACTAATATACCCACTTTTTGAGGTGAGGGGAGGTATAAAATGGTTTTTACCTTACCTCAAAAGGATAAGATAATTGTATAATCTATGAATGTATTATGTATCATGTATCATATATGAGTATCATGTCTAGGTAGATATATCAATAATGTACATATTATGTGGCCACATCGAGCCCAAATATTCATAATATAAATCATGGAAATGTCTAGATAGTAACAAGACAAGCTCAATAATAAATCAATCACACAACAAGAGCACTCAAAATCAAGTCAAAATATAGTCGTTTAAGGAGACATAAAATAAGGGGCATGTTCTAATGTCATATAATTAAATGGACATGACTTAGTCAAATGTCCAAAAATAAATAAATCGACATATTCAAATGTCCATACAGTAATCAATGACACATTGAAATGTCAAAGTAAGCAAAAAAAGGCATATGGACTGAAAAAATGGATCATATTCAAATAATCAGTAAATAAGATAAGGCACTTAAGGAAGCATATAAAGGAAAGTCATGAATAACATCATAAACATAACATACTATCCCTTGGATATATGTGTTATAAAAAAATAAAGCACATAACATATGAAGTACACTACAAAATATATAAACATGAATAAGGCATACCTAAGTATATAATCTCAAACATAATAATGAAAAGTAATAATATAATCATATAACTTGTGTGTATCAAGATCAAAGAATAAAATGCCCCTAATATGTATATGACATAATAAAAATGAAGGTCCAACATTTTATAGGAATAAATCATGTAGTTGTGTATGCTTGTATCAAACTCAAATTAAGTGTGAAACACATATGTTATAGATCTAGATTACACCCTAGCCAATCAAGGGGATTTTTAGGTCCTCCTACTCAAATCTAGTCTAAACATGGGGAAAACCCCAGGTTTTGGGTCACCTATGGTGGGGTTGGACCTCTAGTATTTTTTTGGAGGATAGCTCCTCGGATGCATCATTTAGCTCATTTCTAGTAAAACCTATTAATTTATGGGAAAAGGGAGATAAATATAACTGAAAGGGAAATCTAAGCTAATGCTGGTGATGCACCTAAAATTATTATCCGTCCACTCTTACTTGATCTTTTCAAAACACTAATGAGATAGAACAAAGGACTAGATCTATAACTCCAAAGTATTTTATGCATCTATATTTCATGAAGAGGTTTACCAAGTGATCAAAACCTAAGAGAAATGATTGAGATCCCTATTTTAAAGCACTAACCAGTCAATGTAACCACATGGTACCTTTAATTAAATGAAATTAAACACTAAACTTGACCTATATAACAAGATAACTAGTAGCTAGGTGAAATCAAGACTTGATAAAGGAGATATTTCTACCATATATGCAAATCAAACTGACATGGACACACTATACCAGGATAATGAAATATAAAATCAGTCTTCTATCAATCTCAAAAGGTTATAAAGCATCAATCCTGGTATAGTCTAGTCATGCCCAAGAGAGGGATTACATTTGAAGGGTTAGAATCATATATATATATATAGAAAAAGGAAAGAGAGAGGGAGATTTGTAAGTAGAAAGCATTGAATGAGGTCCAACCACTCTCGATGGATTATCATAATTTGAGTATGTCGAGTCATGATATTATCAGTAAATAACAAACTTTAAAGGATTTTTACCTAGTTTTGAATGCTCCACTATATTTTATCTAACCAACAAATCTCCATCTTGAGACTCTACACCACTTTATACTTGATTTTTAGATTAGGATAAATTCTTCATAACTTAGAATTAACATGGCCATGCTTAGTCTACCTTAGGTGGTTGTATGTTCCTGATGAATTATGGATGATTTGACTATTATATTTATACTTTGGCATGATCTTTACTATAAATATTGAACATGGATCTACTATAGACTAAAAACCAATATCCTTTATTGGTTTTCAAATATTCAATACCTCCACCCTAGTACATCTATATTGATTGAACACCTAGTAGCCCACCTTGATCTATATTAGGTTCAAAAAGACTTATTATGCCTTTATGAATCATGGAAGCCAATAAATATTTTCATAGGTGGATCTCATTTAAATAATGGTGAACAAAATCATGAAATGATACTACAACCTCATAAGCCCAAGTCTATAAGTCCAAAACTCTTGAACTAGGAGCCTAACTGAGTTGTAATGATAACCCTAGGATCAAAATGTTTATATTCGCTCCACCTAAATTATGCTTGGATCTCAGTTCTATTTATTTACATACTTGAGTGATGAAATCTTTTGATCCTATTTGTTTACCCATTTGACATCCTCTAAATTTCCTTGACCTTTTTATTCTATTTTCATCTTAGATATCCCTCGATATGAATGAATACGTGTCATTGGATATGCCCTTAACTTTTAAACCTTTACCTAGCTCATGAACTTATGCCACATGGTGGCCTCACATTATTATGAGCCCCTTGAATTTTCCAACCATAATCTACAGTATTAAATATTGATCTATATGATTTAACATGCATCATTGGATTTTCTTAGACCCACTGACCCTATTAGTCACCACTTGTTGTTGGATCTTTGGTACGATTAAATTTTGACCATTAATTTTCCTTAATTTAAAATTAAATGGGTATTTAAATAGTCTTAATTTTTGCATTCACATGGCCATCATTGACATAATTTCAACCATCACTGATGTCTATGTGCCCATCACACTTTAAACCCCAAACGGTTATTTGACATGGCTTTATTTTGATGCTTGTGTGAATGTATTACTCTACTAGATTAACTTTGAAGGCTTGTATCTTGAGATAGATAATTAATTGAGACATGAAATTTTTAGAGGATTTTCTTGGCATGAAACACATCATTTCTATGTAATTATTTAGCTCTAAGAGGTTTCCCAAGTGTATCTATCAAATGTGAAACCAACTCACTCTATTTATTTGTGCATGATGTCCTAATGATGGTCTAAGTCCTTAAGATCATAAAATTCACACTTTAAGCCTACTTAAAGTGTTTCAAAATATTTACAATCTATATTTGAGTTTTTCTCATTCCATATTTGGACCACTCATTCTATCCAAAATATCTATTCAACTCATCCATTCTGAATTAGGAAAAATATCCTTATGTGGGCCAAATTTGGTCAAAAACATATATATAGAAAGTATTGATATGCCATCTACCAATATGGAATCAGCAAAATAAATGCCAAAGATCTAATATAACGTGTAAATATTGAAAATAATAATAATAATAATAATATTATTATTATTATTATTATTATTATTATTATTATTATTATTATTATTATTATTATTATTATTATTAATTTTATTTATTTTTGTATTTTTTGAATATTTGAGGTGTGGAAACACTTAGTCCAACAAGTCCTCAAATTCAAGAGCTAAGGTACCATGTGGTGGCCTTGTTTTCCAAGATTATTTATTGCCTTAATTATAATTCTTCTTTATTTGCTAGTAACTCTCTACTAGTGGATATTGGTATATGGTTGTTATCATATCAATCATGTGGTATATAGATTTATTTGTTATCATATTATAAAATAAGGTATTGATTTATATTATTTATAGTTACTTTCATGTCATTCAACCATTATTGTCCAATATGTAGTCAGATGTGGTTTTTTATCCATTACTCATATAGAAAGGTGTACTGCCTTTGGTCCATACATAATTGGTAGTATAATGTACCCGAGAGATCTTTGGAAAGATGGAAAACAAAGTAACTCATGTATGTTATGTGTCATTTATTGTAGTGTAGTAATACTACAAGCTATGTTCCAAGTGTTATTATCTACCTTAATATTTTGATAATGAATCCCATTGATATTAATGATATTAGTTAAGGATTTGTGCCTTGATTGTTTTGAAGGATGGATCTCTTATAAAGAATTGGAATTATTTAATTTTTTTCTTAGACACAATTTGGATGCATCCTTCATTCTTGTATTTATGAATTTGTTTTTGAAATGCCTCACATCATTTTGTAAGATGGTCAATGATCTAATGATAGTGAAAATATGGTATTACTCATATGGGAACAATTCTACCATGTGTTTTATGTCTAGTATAAAATAAATAGATTTTATGTTCAAGTAATAATGAAAGTATTATATCATGGGTATCTTAGTTTACTATGATTTTAAAAGTTTTTTGTGGATCCTTATGAGATCCATACACATTATATGCATCATGTATCTTCATTTTAAATTTTTAACATTTACTCAATATGTAAATCCATGAGTTTGTTAGAATAACAAGTGTTTACATGCTCATCTACTATTTTAAATTTTCCCTTATATGGATTTGGTTTTGTATCCTTTAAATATGGTTTAGATTATATGTACTAGATCTTAGATATTCAAATAGGCTATTAAAAATATGCTCAAGTGGATCAAAATTTTCTTTTTGAATATTTTCATCTATCATATTATAGGCAGGGTCATAATCATTATTATAATAATCTAAAATAAATCCATCTTTTTGCTCATTATTGATAGATAAAAGAATCTCAAATGTTGGGTTTTATTATTTTTTGGTATTATTAGTTCCCTTTTTAATGGTCCTTATTCTTGATGTGCATCAATGTGCTCCTAAATATATAGTTCCTTATTCTCATCTTAAGATAATGGATCCATTGTACTTGATTAACACACTTTATAAGTTTGTATATTCTCAAGAGGAATACATTGTATAGGTTTTACCACTATAGGAATGCCTTCTATATCACAATGTATTATTTTGAAAATTTTTAAGGATTCATCATCAACAAGCATTATCAATAAGGTCCCATTGTGTATGAATTTTATATATCAATATAACTTATATGAGATGACCTCAATTGTGAGTATCCAAGGTTTACCCAAAAGTAAAATATAATGTAATGATTAATACATTACAAAAAAAGTCATTGGAACCTTTTTTTTTCCCCAATTCTACATCTAATGTGTTTGGGTTGACATGAGGGCTATGTGAATTATCAAATCCCTTGATGTGTATAATGGTTTTTTAGGAATATTAGTTTTAATACCCATGTTGGTTAGGAAATTTGTGGTACAAATGCTTATGATTGATCCATTATCAATGAACATGCTTTTGATTCATTTTTTATGCATATTCAGTTGTATGAACAAAGGCCAATCTTGGTTAATAATATATTTGAATTGTAAATAAACTAGATCAAAGGTGATGCACTTTGCATTATTTTTGAGGCCTTACAAAATATATTCAAATTAAGTTGGTTCAATATCACTTGGATCTTGGATATCACTTAATGATTCATATATGATACATTTATAGATAGTGGATCAATTTTGAAGTTTAATAATAGATATATTAACATTCATTTTTATAAATTAGTCAACACGGTCATAAAACTTAGATTTGATCATAAGTTTAGGATTAGAAGGCACATGTTTTATATTAAAAGGTAATAGATTAGATTGGAAAACCTTACCTTTTAGAGTGATGATAACATGGACTATAGAGTCTAATATAATTTATAGGAAAATAATGGGCATGGGATGGTGTATGTCACTTGAATAAGTTCTAGGTGGAATAAATGGTTGAGAGCATGCACATTAGCATCTAGATACTATCTCTATGGTATTGAAAACTGAGTTATGAAGAGAGATTAAAGGTTTATTTCATTTCAAAACCCTCTCATTATATTAATGGATTTACCTATTTAATCTAATGATAGGTTTGACTAATAAATTATAATAAAAAACATAATTATAATCATAAATTAGAGCCCAAAATGGGTTATAGATGCATCCATATTACACATATTTGTAACAAAATAAATTTTGATTTTTAACTTATGAAATCTTGGTAAATAATAAATTAGCAATAGAGAATCAATAAAACCTATATCAATATCTAGGGTTTTGGGCATCAAACGTTGGGTCCATAAAACGTTTAACACTAAACTGAGATGTGTTAATATATCATAGTGTTAAAAATATATAAATGAATGAGAACAAAGGTGATAAATATATCTATGGTAGGCCAATTAATTTTTAAACTCAGATAAATAATATTATGAATTTATATACTAAGAGATGATAAAAATGAAAATTATAACTATTGACTAATGTATAAATGAAATTAATAAAATATTAATTATTTAGTAGACTATGCACATATAGATATAATATGGAACATGCTAGAAATGGACTGGATTGGTGCCCTAGATCAGTTGTCATATTTTTGAAATGTGACCTCTATAGCCTTGGATGCTTACATCGACCTCAGATGGTTATATTGACACTTATTTCTAACTTGGACATAGGTGTCTAATATGGAATATATAATGGATCTAGATGTGACCACTTAGGATATTTTGGGTTCTATCACCTTTACTTTAGTATTCTTAGATATAGATCATGGGTAGTTTTTCCTTGTTAAATATTAAAACACTAGTTATTCATCTTCATAGTGGTTATGGGAAAATGAGTATGTGGGCTTAGAGTGTCAGTCTAACCTTAAATACCCCTCTATTATTAGGTATTGCCTACATAGCCAATACTCTTAAGAGGGCCTTAGACTCATGTATTTGTCTCTTATGTGATGTCTTATGTGTGCATATAGATGTAATGTGTTATAGTAAAGTACAACAATGACCTAACTTTTAACTTGTAAATTATGGATCACGGATTGTTACTTTAATACTTCAAACCTATAAATGCATTATCCATATGATTAATATATAAATGGGATAAAATAGGGAAGCTTTGATCACTTGAATGATTGATTGAATGGTTTTGGTAAGTTTCCTTGTGAGTTCTTAGGTCTATCCTAGGTGAATAATGAATTAGGTTTGATATTGTATATATATATATATATATCAATCAATCCATTTTAGAAATATTTTGCATTAAAACACTTAGGCCAATCATAGGAATATGATCCATTTTCTAATTTTATGACTTTAGGGAACTAGATACTTATGTTATAATAGGACATTAGTGTCAATGTAGGTGTCTATATGGGACATAAGTGTCTAATAAGATACAAAAAACATAGGTCTTAAACTTGAAAATATAGAAGATAAGTAGGTTTACAAGACTTTGAGTATGATAGAAGGCCTGGGTCATCAGAATAACACTGGCCATACTAAAAGATAATTAAATTAGATTAGAGAGATAATATATGCTATCATTTAGGTAATGGTAAAGTAAAAAATCTAAGGTTATATAAAATATATGTATTTTTCAAGTGTATAAGATTAAGGTGCTATATAATTTAGATTTGGTGTCTAAAAGACACACAATGGAAGAGAAAAGGTAAACATGACAAGAAAGAGAAACCATCCATTATTATCATTAATTACATGAATAACTAAGTAATTAAAATTCTCAATTTAAATAATAACATGCTCCTTAATCTTTGTATGTTTAGTCCAATCAGTAAATGCTATTGTAGAGAACTAGATAGGAACACCCTACTTTATGGACTTAGTCTAACTTGATTTTCAATAGAAGTTATAGTTATGGCTAAGATTCACAAGAAAATAAAAACATCATTGTATCTAAGATTTTTAATTTGATACATTCACCTTTCATTATATTACTAATGAAACTTATATAAAATTAGGTTTAATGATTGAATTCATAAGGAACCAAGTTATCATAATAATAATAAGGTTAATAAACTCATATAATATATGAGTGTAACATTTGACAAGAAGTAAGGACTTAAACTTAATATTATTCAAAAATAAATTAGTATATGACATGGTATAAAATAAATATACTTAAGTCTTAATAATTTTGATTAATCAGGTCAAAGGAGGCAATAAGAAAGTTGGCCTTCCCTATTTCCTCTTAAGGTCTATATAAATTTTTGTCATTGAATTTCAATCTAACATGATTGATGAAGTCATCGCTTAGGGTATTATTATACTTATTATCAAGAAAGGATAAATAATATGGGGTAAATAAATTATCATCCCAAGGAGATGGAAAGAAGGGAGAATTCAAAGGAAAACTCAAAGGTTTCCCTATAGGACCAAGAAGAGGATCCCACTGATGAGACCATCTCCATTCAACACTTTGTTTAGAAGAAGAAAAAAAGAAAAGGTAAGGATTTATTACTATAATATCTTATGAAAATGTTTGAGTATGATCTGATAGAGCTGAATAAATCTTGTGAGCTCTCTCATCCAATGGAAAAATTGAAATGTAAAGATAAAATAAGGCTAAATAGGATGAAATTACAAAGGAAAACATTGGTTTTCTCATAGTAATAAATATTAAAGTTATAGAGTTGGAGGCAAAGATTGATAAATTATAACCCAAAATGTCCAAATAAATAAAAATTGGGGTCAGTTAAAGGATTAAATGAAATAATTGAGGAAACATTTGGCTATCACTTAGTCATAGAGTGAGGGAAAGGAAAAAATATGATAAGGTCTAGAAAAACCCTAAAAGACTCCTCAACCTAAGTCTAGAAAAAGATTTGGAATTGGAAAGAGTTGTGATCATCGAGGAAAAAAGATTTAAGAAAATAAAATTTGACCTCAAGGATATTAAGAAGGCCCAAGAAGATTAAGGAAACCCAATTAAAAAGAAATAAATGGAAAATATCACTACATGACCCAACAAAATCACCATTGCCAAGAAAAGAGAGATGGTTAATAGTATTCAAGGTCTAAACAAATGCACAAGGGTCCATTTGAATAAATTAAAAATCAAGGATAATAAAAAGATTAATATGCTGGTAGACTACTCAGATTACAAGGAATCTAATCTTTAGTTCTTTGTTGATAATTTCTAGTTGTCTCTTTTTTGCTTTAGGCTAGGCTTTATCTCTAAAGTTTTTTGGAAGTTGTGTATATTTTGGTGTTTTAGCATAATTTTAGAGGTTTTTTTTTTAGCCCTAGGGTATTTTTTATTTCTTTTATTATTATTTTTATTTATTATATATTTTTCACTTTAGGTATTGGTTACAATATCCTTCAATACCCATTTATTTACTATATCAAATTATAAAATGTTGATTAATTAGGCTATGTTATGGAAAATTACAATGAATATAAAAAATAAAGGGGTGGATTGGGATTAGGATTAAATAAACCCTAACCATATATCAACTCATATCATTAAAAAATGTATGGTTAAGTTAAACAAGTTGACGCACATTTAGGTTTCTCATTGGGAACTTATCATGATGTTTAGTGGCAAGAAAGAAAAGCCGCACAGTGAAGGAATATTAGTAAGATAGTTGGATGTTGATTAAATTAAGAAATATCCCTTAAAAATTAATAATTATAATTTAATTTTGACTAGGAAATGTAATAAAAAGTGGATATCTAGTAAAAATACATGTAAAGGATAAGTTTTATCCATTTTCATGAAGAAAATCAAAATTTTATGAGCAGGTATATTTCAAACCCTTAGGGTTTATATTATTTATCTAATTAGGTGATTTTCAAGTTTTGAAAAGATCCTAAAACCATAATTTTAAATAATTAAACAAGATAAAAATATGGAAACATAAATGAAACATTCCACATGAGTCAACAAACAATAGGATACTTCTGCTAAAATTATGCTAAGACACCAAAACTAACAAATGACTAAGTATGATAGAGGGAAAGACACAATAATAAATTACATTTAAGGGTATTAAAAACCTACTTAATTCTCCACCATAGTGATTTAAATATTTTTTATACTTTCCTTCAACTTATTATTTTTGGTTTTGCCTCTTGTACGAATGTTCAGGCCTTCCACCATTCATTCCTTTTATTCAATTCACCCCTTTGCCTTAGGCACCATCTCAATGTTATGGATTTTCTAAATAATTTTTGTTTTTTAATTGATCTTGATGTTTAAGGGGGAGGTACCATTATTATGAATGGCCCTTATAGAATCTTTGACATTCTTGATAGGAGTGACATTCGACCAAAAAATTTAGGTGTATCCTTCTGCCATTTTGGGGTTACTCCAGAATGGATTCAACTTATAAAATTATGATTTCATAATATTAGATTCCTCCATAAGGGTGACTATTTAACATCCTAGGTTCTACAATTTCTCTTGAAACTCATATAATTTTAACCTATGACCTATAAGGGGGTCTTACAATCCTTTGATATCATTCATCTTTTTAATTTCAACAACCCTTACGGCTCATATTTAAAATTTTGGTTTATTCATATTCCCCCCTAATAAGGGGAAAATTGTACCTTCCTCTTTAACTTTATATATTCCACATTTTTTTTCTTGGTGAGAGATCCTAGGGGGAAAATAGGGTGGGAGGGTGTTTAAGAGATGAGATCCCCTGCACATGCTTTTTATAGGTCTTCCAAGTCTTCCGATAAGATTTTGTCCCTACTACTTTTGGTAATTTGGACTTCAATTCCCCTCTAGGATTTCCCCCTCTTAGAGAGGATGAATATGAGTCCATGGTGGATGAGATAAATATTGTGCTTAGATTGAAAATCCAATGCTGAATTTTCAAGGTATATAATCATGAAATATGAAATGCTAATTATATGAAGCTTGAAATAGTTTAAGATCAAAAAGTGGTGGGACAAGATGTGGTTAAACTTATCCTCTAGATATAAATATTTTATGACCTATAGGTGTACTTTTTGCCAATGCCTAAGGAGGTTTCCTCTTCGGTATCCCTTTTTCTATGTTTAGAAGGTGGTATTGGTCTCAAATGAAGACTACATTAATTCCTACTTATTTAACTTATCTTTGTAAGATTTGGTACCTTTGAATAACATGATCATGACCTCACCTATCAAATCTTGTTATATTCCAATCCTTAAGCCTTTGAAGTTTACCCTGCTCTACCTCCATCTAATAGTGAAATATATAGAGATAAATTCATTACGGCCCTTAATTATTAGCATAAACTTAGTGAGAACATATTTTTAGTTATTACACCATACCTTATAGTTACTTTGGACCTTAATTCATGATATTGGTTAAATGATATCCCTATCACATTCCATTACTTCAGTTCTCTTCCTGATCAGATTCTAAAATGTTTTGTAAAAACTTGAAGTGATAACCAAACAAATATAGTCTTTATGAAACAAATTGTTGGTATTGAAATGATTCTTCAAAATATGACATCATATAGTCCAATACTTTATATAAGTATAGACATGGGAAATGAAGAATGAAAATATGAATAATTGGGGATGAGAAAGAATGAAGATAAAGGGTACATCGTGCAAAGAGATTTGATGTAAATAATAATAAGTACAAGGTGATAAAGTAATGTTTGGTCCATCCTTGATAGTTTTAACTTTTTTGAAATAAGAAACAAATCTTGTTAATTATTATAATTTTACTAGAAATAATATTTCATTCATGAAAAAACTATAAATTAGTATTACATGAATTTATTATATGACTAGGAATATTTTTATATAAATTTTTCCTAAGATATATGTCACTATGTTTCTAATCCATTGCATGAAATTCACTCACTTTAGGTGTTAAGATATTTCTTGACCATAACCCTAGGATTAATCATAAATCTTATAAAGAAAATATATTTATTTTTTTGAGTTACTATATTGGGTATAAACCCTATATACAAACCCTAATTTATAATATTAAAGTTTCTTTACCTCATAAAGGGTCATAAAAACATACACAAAGGATCCTAGTAAGCCTTAGTTGCTAAAAATATCAAAGGTTAAATAGATATTACTAATAACATACATTATGGTAATTATGTATGGATTGTACATCTATAAGTTACTGAAGGTATACATTCCAATTCAAGGTAGGTAATCATATTACCCTATATTATTAATAAGAACCCTCAGATTAAGGTAAATGGCGGCATATTAATCAATATATGATTTAAAGGTAAATTTATAACACAAAATATGTATTAAAGGTTGTAAACAACACAAGGAGTAACTCTTTAGATTTCATTGTGAGACATAGATGGTAGTAAATGGTAAGACTAATTAGGTAGGGTAAATAAGTTTATAATTTAGGGTTTGAAAATAAAAAATAAAGGTTACAAAAAACCATTAATTAATACATAATTGACATAGTTTATAAACCACTAATTAGAGTTATGAATGCCCCAAAAGAGATCAATTATTTGTAAGGATTTAACACACTTCAAGTTTTATAAAACCTATAATACACCTTAACTCGTAAGACCTTACAAATGTAAGGAATAATTTAGTATGTAAAAAATCAAGATATATTGTTGGGTGAACTTAACAAATACAAATGTATGAATTTATAATTGATATTACATACATTTAACATTGTTATAACTTTATCTCTTATCCCTATTACATTACATATTAAAATGTGGTTTTGACACCCAAGCTAATGGTTGAGGTGGGTAGGGATAAGAATTATCCATTAATGGATAGGATTATCTTGTTTAATTTGGGTTTGGCTAATGAAGAATAATTTGTGAAGCTATAACTACTATTGCATTCATAAAAAAGTTTAGGATAACCTATTATAAGGTGGTTTTGACACCCATGATGATGGTTGGGGTGGGTAGGGATAAGAATTATCCATTAATGGATGGGATTATATTGGAAATTTTAGGATTTCTTAGATATCATGGAAATTCATAGGTATATTAATTCTCTGTATGGGATGACACATCAAATGTTTTTCTATTCAAAGTATACATGATGTGTTTGTGCACTTTGAGATGTTGTGAATCATGAAAAATATTGTGATGGTTATTGTGTGATTTGATGTCGTTATTATAAGAATATAACTAAATTAGATCCATGATTATGATGCATGTAATCAGATATATATTATTACTATGAATGTCATTTGAAATAAGTGTGAATTATTATTATATTTAGTCTTAACTATGGTTGTAGACAAAAGTTTCTCATAAGGCATATATGTTTGTTTGAAAAAATTAGGGCATTATCATTGGTTATATTAAATTTATGTCATTAGATCAAGTGAATATAGTCTAACATTTTAGTATTTTGTGTGTGTGTGTGTGTGTGTGTGTGTGTGTGTGTGTGTGTATTCATTAAATATATGCAATTGAATTATAAAAGGAAGATTAATGGAAAATCATTGATTGTTGGTTGAAATATGACTTTGAAAAAAATTGTATTTTATATATTCTAATGTTTTCCAAGATAGTTAACAAATGAAGTGATAATGAAGATTCATATCAGTCATATAACTACATTATTGTTGTTTGAGAAAATAGGTTCTAATGAAAAGTATTAAGTTATGAAAAAACTTGTTTATGAGTTTACAAGTTAGTAATATTAACATATTGTTGAGGTCAACATACCCCCATTTCTAAAAAATGGGGACCCTTATCTTAAATTGTGAAAATTTGTATGATATATTTGAAAATTAATCTGATTAGAGTACCATTAAAATGTTTTACACATTATATTTATTTGAAGATCACCCACACCTAGTTTGGTTCGAATATTTATTCATATTTTTTATTTAATCTTCCCTAAAGTTGCTAACTTTTGATCTTTATGTTTTAAGTTTTAGCACTAATGGAGTTCATTTAGAATGAGAAATGTCTTGGGTTCCATTTCTTAATGTTAATTTGATATTTTACTAACCTTTGGTCTATTAAAAATCAAATTGAAGTCATGTTTAATCATCTTGAAACCCTCATTTAAATTACGTTATCTCAGGTCCCTTTGAATCAAATTCAAATAAATTTATCTTTGGTCTCCTTATTTTCCCAAGCTCTCTTGGTCCCTTGTATTTCCACATGGTCCAACTAACCATTGGGACCTTTTTTATGTCTATAGACTTAGCCTAAAAGCCTTGTCCTAAGACTTTATGCCATGTCTTCTTATTATTCATGAGGTCTCATTTATTATGTCTCAAAACTTAGCTTAAAACATTTGACCTAATTTTTTATCATGTTTATTACAATGAAATAAAAACCATAGTCTAAAACATTATGTCAAGTTCTTTATTTTCCCAAGCACTAACTTAAAGATAGTTTTTATTCATAGAATCAGTGATTCATGGTTAATCAAATAAATGAGATAAATAGTGAAGGATTAAAGTTGAAAATTCAAGACCCTAACCCTAAGGTAAAGTTTGAGAATATTCTAGAGATCAATGGTACGTGTTTGCTTAGGTTAGATTGATCTAATAATGCATATTGATTCAAAACTTCAACACAGCCTCAAAACAAGTGAGAAAGTGATAAGTGTCATTATCTCAACCAAAGAACACTTAGCAATTAATGGAATTTAACCTTGTATATTAAGATATAATAGAGCATCTTTGCATAGATGAGGATTATTGGACAGTGCATGATGAACATTCAAAAGTCAAGATGAATGTGGAGATGACAAATGGTATATCTATGGGCCATAAACTAAAGCTCAAGCATATTTTAAAGATCGACGATACATATATGATAATACATATTAATATCAATGGTCTATATATTAAGAGGTATAATTCAAGAGATCAAGA
The DNA here is from genome assembly GCA_037957365.1 of Torreya grandis. NCBI lineage: Eukaryota > Viridiplantae > Streptophyta > Pinopsida > Cupressales > Taxaceae > Torreya > Torreya grandis. Next base: position 479,327 of record JARHVA010007535.1, on the reverse strand, counting down.
TTGATAGAGCATGATTGATCTATGTAATCAAGATCAATAGTGTGAGATCAACATTGACATTTTAATAAATATCTGAGCAAATACAAAAGTGATAAGTGTCATAACTATGGAAAATGTAAAATGTAGATAATGGCATTCAATTTCTCATATTGAGATCAATGGTCTATATTAATCTATGCAAGGATGATCCAATAGTGAAAAATCAAGTGAGTTGTTTTAAAGGAAATGATCATTTTTTTAATATCAATGATCAAAATGTTACAAAAATTCCATAGGGATACCACAGAGATGCCATAGTGGATCCATAAAATATAAACCAATTAGTTCCAGATATTTTATAGATTCATGGCAAGGCAAAGGTATAAATAGGTGATCTAAATAAAATATGAGGCACAAATCTCATGAGTTTGATAGGTTGCCACCATTAAACATTTGAATAAACCTTCAAAAAAACCCTAGCAAGCATGAGAACTTTAATTGAACCCAGTGAGCATTATAATTGAGCTAAGTAAGATCGAATTATCATCTCTACAAGATAATTTGACCACTAAGATGAATTATAGTCGATTAATGAACAATTTAATAAAATTTCCAGTAATGATAGCTCAAAAAAGTGTTTCGAGGGAAGATGTTAGCAAGTGGTTCTAGGAGATGGGAGATGTTTCAAATGATCTCCAAAAATTGGATGATATAATAGGATGATATAATAGTGCATGCATTGGGAAGCTTAGTCAAGGATCCCATAAAAAATATTTCAATTGGTCTAATTACAAGTGATGAATTCAAAATAAAAAATCATCCTAGTTTATGCAAGGGGTAAGGAACTAAAGCATAGGTAAGGCTACTACTGATAATAATAAGATCATGAATATGATTTTAACTATAAAGAAAAATATTAAGTGAAGCCCAAAACATCAAAAGGAATTAATAAGGGTAGATAAATACCACAAGAGCTTAAAAGGTCAAATTAAGGATCTCTTCATGAAACAAATTACCTACCTTTAGCTAATTGAGGAACAACATCAGAGAGTAATGAATATCCTACAATAGCAACAAGGGACTTAAATAGCACAAGGGTCCCAAAGATTAGTTTAATTAAGAATATTATTCCTATGGCAAAGCATTTTGTATTTTTAAAATGTAATATTCTTTTTGTATAGGCATGTACAGCTTGAAAAACACATTGCCTATAGATCAATCCATTAAGGAAAGTCTAGTGTATTCTATAACATTTGTATAAATGACAACTATCCTAACACTTGTACTTTTATAATTGGATATGACTGACTGACATACTTTCATTGTATAAAAGGAGTATTGTCAATTGTAAAAAGGGAGGGAGTTTTGAGAGCTAAAATTACTTTGTAAACTTTGAGCAAACATTACAAATACGGAATTCTACAAAGTTTTTCTAATATTTGTCTGTGTTTTCTATCATGGATTTTCTCTCACTTGTTTGGTTTAATTTTCAAATTTGAATTGTTATTATGAATTATTGATGTGCACCTTTGAATTAAGAGTTATTAACTTTTGCGAATGCTAGGTTAGTTAAAATTTCTTAGGTTCATTTGATTTTCTTTACTCTTCTTGCATTTGAGCTAATGTTGTTTCCTAGCAAGAGTAAACCTTTAAAGTGAACCTAGTTTTTATTTTCATTCTTTCACACTATCCTTAGATGTTTTCCTGATGTGTGATAAGATTTGAGCTTATGCTACTTCATGTAATACATTGGCTAAGTGTATGTCTAGATGAAATTTGAACTTTGTCATGATGTTTGGAATGAAGATCAACAACATGTGTTTCCTCTTCCCTACCCTTCCCATTGCTCATTTTTAAATAAATTTACTCTAATTTAATTTTAATTGTAAATATCCATATTATATTAGTTCTTATCTTAGACTTTGATCATAATTCCTTGTTCTTAGCAAAAAATTCTTCATAGTTTATAAATATTATCTATTTGGCCACGGTGGCTCCCAACCACAAAATTAATATAAATTTATGAAATAGATCACTTTTTCTACCTATATTTCATCAAAATATAATTGGATTATCATAACTTACAACTCATGCATTGAATTCTTAGAAAATAGAAAATGATAAGTGTTTCTTAAACACTTTGGGCACCTATGATACATTTTTAGGTGTCAACAAGAGGGGATTTATTGAATATAGGAGGACCTAGTTAGATATTTGTAGATTTTAAGTATTTTTCTTCATTCTTGTGAATTGTATTCCAATATTGGTGTAATATTTGCACAGTTGTGTCATTCTTTTCTCAATTGTGTAAATATCATTAATCTTTATGGTCTTTGACCAAGCTTTGTTATTATTTTAGATAAAGATTGACATTATTTTAAGGTATATACTTAATTATCCTAAAAATAGCTTAAGCTTTTCCAATTCAATAGGTTTGAGGTTAGTAATAGTTGTTTTGATCAAATATTGATATATCCTTTGAAAATTCAAGTTTATTTGAACTTAAAAGTGTAAAAATCAATCATAATTATGTATTTGGATACATATTTTACCTAACTTAGTTAAATATTTCTATCCTTTGTCATCATTTATATGAATATTTAAAAAATTTACTTAATTTACAAGTCAGATCATTGTTCACTATAAAGATAAGATTGACACATTATATTTAAAATAGGATTCAAATCCCATAAGATAAAGTTACCAAAAATGAGGACAAGGTCACGTTTAGAGATTAGAAAACCTCTAATTTCATTAGAAGTTCATAGAAGAACTAGATGAGACAAAGGTAAGTGCAGACTTTCAAAGTCTTTGCCAACTTTACTAATTCAGTGTGCTCCAATATTCAATCTATATCAAAGTATGGATTGGATAGGAGGTTCTTAAATCAATGTGTCAAGTGTGGTGCATGACCTTGCTCATAATCCTAAAAAATATTTTCCAAAATTTAGTCCTAGTGGCATTAAAACCACTAAAGAACACATTAAGAGTTTCAAAGCTACTATAAGATTGTTAAATATGACTCATGAAGATGTAACATGTAGATTATTGCCTTTTAATTTCAAATATGCTACATATGAATGGTTTCTCAACCTTACTAAGAACTAAATTACTAGTTGGGTTGATTTTAATAATGTTTTCATTGATCAATTAGGTAAAATCATTAGTCCTTGTGTCCTATACCAACAATTCACCACAATAAAAAGAGATGCAAATGAGCCCATAAGAGCTTTAAATGCTAGATTATATAAGATATTGAGTAAGACCATATCTCCTTATAGACCTGATGAAGCTTTAGCTTTATAAATATATAAGGATGCCTTGGATCCCATGAGTTTTATGTTTATAAAGATAGTTGTTGGTCCCATGAATACATTAGTTTTAACTTATGTTGATGTTGTGATCATTAATTGATAGATGCAACCCCAAGGATAATTGACATAATCCATTCCTAATGTCAATCCACATTTACCTATTTTGAATGTCATTCCCAATGCCAACCAAAATGTTCCTTCCCTGAACTAGATTCTAGTCTTGAACTAACTACCTTTAAATCATGCACATCCTACTTAAAACCTAGGATTATTGAACCATGTTACCAATAGATCTCATCCATATGATCAAAAATATTTAATGCCTATAGCTAATTCTGATACTCAAGTTGAGAATTTCAAAGCACCAAATAATGAGAGTGACTCTATCCTCAAAATGGTTCAAAATATCAGTACTAACTTCCTTTAGTTGAAAAATCAAGTAGGCAATACTAGAGAGAGATATGGTTGGAATTTATCCTTTCATAGGTTCAATAGGCCCACTAATAGATTTCATAATGATAGTTACCATAAAAAAAGAATAATGATCCATATGCTATCAATAATGTGCCTGATATAAACCTTTCTGATGTCACTTTACCTGACTATTTTAGAGTTTATTACACTTCAAATCTTGGAGAAATAGACTATGTTGAATTTTTTAATGCTTTTGAAGCATTTCAAGAAGAGTTAGATAATTTTTAAGTTATCCATAATAAGTATTTTGATGTAAGTATATCTGATTACTCAAGGTCATCTATATCATATGATTCAACTCTCATGGTGGAAACATTTGAGTTCCTCTTCCAAGAGGACAATGAGCATAAGGATATTCCTATGGATATTCATGCTTTTCAACAATTTTTGAAGAATAATTATCCTATGATAAATATGGAGTAGAAGTAACCATTGATCACTTTAATTCCAAATAACTTTGACACTCCTAATACTACATCAAATAATAATCTAGAGCCTCCTAAAGGAAGTTCCTTTAAACCTGATGTTGATAATTCTAATAGGACTATATATAATATAGTAAAGGACACAAAGAAGATTAAAGCTAGCATTACCTTACACAAGTTAACTTAGATTATAGAACAAAGGGATCTATTGTTGGAATATTTATCTAAGAAGCCTAGTAAGTCTCAAAATTCTACACATGCTAACATTCAAATACACAAAAATAAGGAAGATTTTCCACATTTCTTACTTATATTCAATATCTTTGGTAAGAATTTACATAATTATTTATTAGACCCTGGTTCATCTAAAAATATTATGCCTAAAGGTATTAATGAGCAATTAGGTTTGACTCCCATTAAATCTAATAAGGTTGTCACTCAATTAGAGAAATCAAGAGTCAAAATTATTGGTGAAATGTTGAGTGTTTGCATGTATATTGATCTTGAACCAAATACCTAATAATTCATTAACATCCAAGTGGTGGAAATCACTGATGCCCTTAAAATGCTTCTAAGTAGAGACTAGACCAGATCTTTGAATGATTACATGCATACTGACTATTCACACATGTGGTTGCCTTGGAAAGGAGTTAAAAATTAGATCAAGATATAAAGGGAACCTAAAATGAAGCATATGATCACTAAGTATAATGAAACTAATGAGAGGGTCAACATGGTTACCTCATAGCTAGGTGTTTACACTCTTTACACCATAAAGGTATGTAACTCTGAAACTTCTCATGCTATGCCTAGATTATGGAATCTATATTTTGATGGTTTTATATGCAAATTAGGTTATAAATTAGGAGTGGTGTTAACCAATCCCATTAGGAAATAATATAATTCCTCTTAAAAATTTCAATTCTCATGCACTAATAATTTGGTTGAGTATGAATCACTTATTGTTGGATTATAATTTGTAATCAAACATGAGGCCAAGGAACTATTAGTTTTTGGTGATTATGAACTAGTAGGTAATTAGGTAAAAATTAAATATGAATGCAAGTTGTCCTATCTTAATAAATATAAATTTAGAGTGTGGGACTTAATTGAATGTTTTGATGATTTCAACATTGTGTCAATCCCTAGTGAAGAAAATAAGATAACTAATGAACTTACTTTAGCTACAACCAGCCTTATGACCTATAAATGTTCCAAGTTATAAATCCTTACCATTTAATTAGTCGCATGTCCCTCAGTATTAGATAATGTCAACCACTTGTAGGTAATCAGTGATGATCAGTAGATCATAGACTTCATGACTAGTTCAAGGGTATTTGAGGGTCACATTATTGATGAAGCAAGTGAAAATACCCTTGATGATGAAAAATTTGAAGGAAAGCTTGATGATAAGGTCATTAAATTTAATGAAAATAATATCCCTAAAGGCATGATTTATTTAGAGAGACTATTTGACATAGATATACTATATGAGACTATCAATATTCTTAAAGTAAGTGGGAAAGATTATAATATAATTGATCTTGGACTTCAAGGTCAACCTCAGCTAGTTAATATTGATATAGCCTATATAAATATTGAATCCAAAAGAACCAAATAATTTCTAACCAAATATAAATATGACATAGCATGGTCCTATGATGACCTAAATATATTTGATCCAAAGGTCATATTACATACCATATCTTTAAAGAAAAACTAAAAACCTTTAAAATAAAAATAGAGACCTATTAACCCAATCCTAAAACCATTGATATACAATGAATTCAAGAAGATCTTACATTCCAAGATTGTGTTTCCCATTAGGCACTCCACTTAGGTAACTAAATTAGTACCAATTAGGAAGAAAAATGGTGAAATCAAACTATGCATTGATAATAAGAATTTGAATAGGCCATCTGAAAAGGATAACTATCCTTTCCCTTCTCTCGACCAAGTGATACAAATTATATCTATTTATACTATGATGTCTTTTCTTGATGGTTTTTTAGGGTATAACCATGTGCTAGTGAACCAAGAAGACAAGATGAAAAATGCATTTACTACTAAGTAGGGCACCTTTGCCAACAAAAGAATGCCATTTGAACTTATAAATGCAAGAACCACTTTTCAAAGGGATATAGATCATGATTTCCAAGGTATTTTAGGTAAGTGCATTATAATATACATGGATTATCTAGTTATCTTTTCTAAACATAGGGAGGATCATATTATGTACCTATAACATGTATTTGAATGATGCATAAGGTATATGATTTCTATCAACCCAAATAAAAAGTATTTTCTGTGTTAATGAGGGAAAACTATTAAGACATATTATCACTAAGGAGGGAGTATATATAGACCATGATAGAGTAAATGCAATATCTAATATATATCCCCTTAATAATAGGAAGGAATTAAACTCATTCTTTCGTAAAATAAATTTTTTGAGGAAGATTAGTTTTGGTTTTATAAAAATAATAAGACCTTTGAATGATATGTTAAATAAAGATGCTAATATAACTTATAATGAAGAGACTAATAAGGCCTTCAATGACATCAAAGAGGCAATTGGGCAATACCCATTCTTAATAGTCTAGACTTTACTAAAGATTTTTATCTTTATTCCTTTACTTCAAATCATACAATAGTTATATTTATAACTCATAAGATATATGGATGTGACCATCCAATAGTTTTATGAGTACTAACCTTAAAAATTCCAAGTTAAACTACTCTTTAATTAACAAAGAATCATGTTCTTTGGTCAAGGTAGTGAGAATATTCAAGAATTATATTCTTAATAATAAGGTGCATGAAATCCTACAAGACCCTACCACTAAGCTAATGCTAAGTCAAATGAGCTAGGAGAAATGAGAGGTAAGTGGATTTTTATTCTCTAATAATATGACATTGAGATGAAGACTGCCAAATTGGTAAGGTGACTATATTTAATTCAGTTGATTGCTAATATTAATCCCAAACTAAGTGTCATGTTGGTAGAAAAAAAAATTCAGCCCAGTGATTGGTATGATCCTTTATTCATTTTTTAGTCAATGGCTATTATCTCATAGGGTTAAGTAGAGATCAAAAGAGGGATTTACGGCTCAAAGAAACTCATTTTTTGAACAAGGATGGAGTGTTGTATAAAAATAACTTTGAAGGAATATACTTGAGATGTGTTTCTAAGAGTAAAGTAGCTGAGATAATAATCACCTTTCATGAAAAGTTAGGAAGTGGACATCCATCTGAAAGTACAAAAACATACAAAATATTAAGGGATAGTTATTACTAGCCTACTATCTTTAAGGACACTCAAAAGCATGGGAGATAATGTCACTCATGTCTAATATTCAACATAAAGAGCCCAAGGAAACCATGCCACTAAAACTAGTAATGATTGATAAACCCTTTACCCAATAGGGACTATATCTTATGGGGTTCATTAACCCTAATTATTATTGATTGTCATAATCATGTTCTAACTACTACTGACTACTACACTATATTGATTGAAGTAGTGAGAACTAAGCAGTGTAGGACTGAAGAGGTCTTAAAATATTAGAATAAAACATATGCACAAGGTTTGGGACACATGTATCTCTAGTATCTGATAATGATCCACTTTTATATCCATTGAGATGATGGAATAGGCATATGAAAATAACATTTTCATCTAGTTCTCATTATACCATTATCCTCAAGGTAATGGAGTGTCTGAATCAGCAAATAAGAACTTGATGAAAGCCATTAAAAAGTTTTTAGTTGATCAACTAAGAACTTGGCAGAAGCTACTCAAGTATGTCCTTTGGGTAGATAGAGCAAGAGTCAAGCAAGCTCTTAAGGCATCACCATTCTTGTTAGTATATGGTCAAGAACCCATATTTCTCATAACACTCAAGCTACAAACCTATAAGTCTATGTAAGAGTACATGGAGGATGATCAACAAAATTTAAGTTCAAGGTTTTTAGACATCATAAAAATTGAAGATGCAATAAAGAAGGATTTTTTCAATTTTAATAGACACCAAACCATAGTCAAGAGGTGGTTTGACAAATGTTCAGAGATAAATGTGTCTATAAAAGGATCTTTAGTTCTTTTTTAGGATAAATACTTAGAACTAAATGGAAAACATGGAAAGTTCACACCTTTATGGATTGACCCATATCATATTATTGAGATCTTGGGAGATAACACTTTTAAATTGAGATAATTACAAGGAATACAGTTTACATTGCCAACCAATGGGTAATACCTTAAGCACTAATTCTCTACTGTCCCACCTAGGGTCTCCATGGAATAAACTATAATACATTTAGGGTTAGTGTATGTAGGATAGATTAGTTTCCTTATTATTCTTTCCTTCTTGTCATTTTCTTATATAAAGTGTTTATGTATATTTGTTTGCTTTCTATTTGTTTGATTTTTATTTGGTGTGTTTGCTTTATCTTCTTTGTTACTTGCTTCTAATAAGTCTTTTTGGATAGACCTTAGCTCAAAGTTCATTTATATGCTCAAAAGGAACTCCATAGTTTAGGAATATAGGCATGTTCTCTCGACATTAGTTAATCATGGATTATTGAAATATGAGCTTAATGTTATAGTTTAGACAAACTAGTCAAGACTAATAAATAGGATAATTGTTCTTTAGGACTTCAAGCATTATTCTGATCTAAGCTTGGTTTTAATAAGTATTTCATGTATAGGGTAAAATATTATATTATTAGGATGTAGCCATGTTTACAGTTAAAAATCATTAATTTCTTGGGACAAAGTTTACAACTAAGGATGATTGCCTGAAGATAAAATTCTTGACCAAACCCCAAAATTTGTCTAACTTGGTTCCCAACATTTTCTATAAATTCAAAATGACCTAAAAAATACAAAAAAATAAGAACCTTATTACAAAATTCAAGATATTTCTAAGCAAAGGTGATTCTGGTAATCTCCATTAGGGATATGGATGCCTATTTAGTATTGGTGCAAGGCCTTGAGTGGATCCAAAGGCATTTCTATTTGGGTTATGGATGTCTAACTAAAATTAAATCAATGACCAAGCCTTCCCTAAGATAAAACATGGTTCTTAATAAATATACAAACATGCTAAAAGTCAATGTTAATGATTAAAGTCATGAAATTTAGAATTTATTCTCTAAATCCTAAGTCAATTAGTAAGTGGAATAAAATAACACACACATCATGTCTATGCCTTGATGTTTGACCCTAATTCTACATGTGCAATATGTTTTTAACCCTAAATTGATCTTAATAATGGTTTTTGATCAAATGGAATAAGTAGCCTAATTATTATTCTAAACTAGAGTCTATGTATTTCAACACATTATTGTGTTTCCCCTAGAAGTCACCATTTGTTGAGGTCAACATACCCCCATTTCTAAAAAATGGGGACCCTTGTCTTAAATTATGCAAATTTCTACCGTGAATTTGAAAATTCATCTTATTAGAGTATATTTAAAATGTTTTACACATTATCTTTATTTGAAGATCATCCACAAATGGTTTGGTTGGTAATTTTATTCATAATTCTAATTTAATCTTGCCTAAAGTTATTAATATTTGATCATTATGTTTTAGGTTTTAGTTCCAATAGATTCCATTTGGAATGAGAAATGTCTTGCATTTCATATCTTAATGTCAATTTGATATTTTACTAACCTTTGGTCTATTGAAAATCAAATTGAAGTCATGTTTAATCATCTTGAAACCCTCATTCAAATTACCCTAGCTCAGGTCCCTTTGAATCAAATTCAAATTTGGTAGGAATAATTTTTGTGGGAATTATCTATTATACCATGGACTTAGTTCTATTTTTATCTTAAGTCTTAATCATGTTATTAACATGACCAAACCTTAGTCTAAAATTTTTATGTTTGGTCTCTTTATTTTCTCAAGCCCCTTGGTCCCTTTTATTTCTGCATGCCCAATTAACTAATGAGGCCTTTTGTTATGTCTATATACTTATCCTAAAATCCTTATCCTAAGACTTTATGCCATGTATTTATATTATTCATGAGGTCCCCTTTATTATGTTTCAAAATTGAGCTTGAAATATTTGACCTAAGATTTTATCACATTTATTAACATGAAATAAAAACCATAGTCCAAAACATTATGATAATTTCTTTATTTTCCTAAGCACTGACTTAAACATCATTTTTATTCATAAGATCAATGATCCATGTTTGCCCAGATGAAAGAGATCAATGGTATAGGATTAAAGATGAAAATTCAAGATGTTAACCCTAATCTAAAGTTTGAACATCTTTCAAAGATCAATAGTACATGTTTACTCAAGACAGAATGATCTAATAACATGTATCAATTCAAAACTTCAACGGAGCCCTAGGATAAAAGAGAATGTGACAAATGTCACAATCTCAATTAAAAAACACTTGGTAGCTAATTCAATTTGACCTTGTAGATCATGATATAATAGAGCATGTTTTCTTGAATAAGGATGATTAGATGGTACATGATGAACATTGAAAAGTTAAGATGAATATAGAGATGACATATGGCAAAGTTATGGCCCAAAAATTAAAGCTTTATCATCTTTAAAATATCAATGGTACGCATATGAGAATACACATTAAAATCAATAGTCTACATAGTAGAAGGTACAATTTAATAGATCAATATCGATGGAGCATGATTGATCTATGCAATCAAGATCAATATTGAAAGATCAATGTTAACATTTTAACAAAGCTCCAAGCGAATGTGGAAATGACAAGTGCTATAACTACTAGGAATTTAGTGAGCAACCAATGGCATTCAAGTTCTCAGATCAAGATTGATGATCCTTATTGATTATGCAAATATGATCTAATAGTGAGAAATCAAGTGAGAATTTTAAAAATTTAATGGTCACTTTTTAAATATCAACAAGCAAAATACCATGAAAATGCCATGGGGGTGCCATGATAGAGACACATAAGCTAGACCAATTAGTTCAAAAGATTTTCTAGATTCATAGTAAGGAAAATGTATAAATAGATGATCTAAATAAAATTTGAGGCATGAATTTTATATGAGTTCAACAAGCTTCCACCATTAAAGCTCTTAGGAAACCTTAAAAAACCCTAAAAAGCACAAGAACCCTAACTAGACCCTGTGAGCATTATAATTGAGCTAAGGAAGATTAAATTATCATTTGTGTAAGATAATTGAACCAAAATATGGATTATAGTCTGCTAGTGAATAATTAATAGAATTTCCAATAATGACAACTTGAAAAAGTGGTTCAAGGGAAGATGCGAGTAAGTGGTCCTAGGAAATGGGAGATATTTCAAATGATCTTAAAAATTTAGAAGATAGATCAGTGCATTCATTAGGAAGCTTAGTCAAGGATCCTAACATAACCAGTATAATTGGTCTAATTATAAGTGATGAATTCAATCAAATATCATCCTAGTTTATGCAAGGGGTAAGGAACCAAAGCATAGGTAAGACTATTGCCGATAATAATAGGATTATGGATATGATTATAACTATAAAATAAAATATTAAGTGAAGATAGAAACATTAAAAGGCATTAATAAGGACAAATAAATACCACAAGATCTTAACAAGTCAAATGAAGGATCTCTTCATGAAACTAATTATCAACCTTGAGCTAATGAAGGAGCAACATCAAAGAGCAATGAAGATCCTACAATATCACAAGGGTCCATAAAGATTAGTTGAATTAAGAATATTATTCTTGTGGCTAAGAATTATGTATTTTGAAAATGGAATATTTTTTTGTCGAGGCATGTGTAGCTTGAAAAACACATTGCCTATAGATCAGTCCATTAAGGAAAGTATAGTGTATTCTAAAACATCTGTAAAAAGGATAGTTGTCCTAACACTTGTAATTTTATAATTAGATATGATTGATCGACATAATTCCTTGTATTATATAAATGGATTATTGTCAATTGTAAAAAGAGAGAGAATTATGAGATCTAAAATTACTTTGTAAACTTGGAGCAAGTAGTACTAACAAGGAATTATGCAAAGTTTATCCAATATTTGTTTGTGTGTTTGCTATCATGGCTTCTCTCTCACTTTCTTAGTTTAATTTATAGATTTGAATTATTCTTATGAATTATCTATGTGCAATTTTGAATTAAAATTGGTTAACATGTGTCAATGTTAGGTTAATTGAAAGTTCTAAGATTCATTTCATTTCCTTTACTCTTATTACATTTGGGATAATGTTGTTTGCTAACAGAAGTAAACCTTTAAAGTGAACCTAGTTCTTATTTTCATTATTTCACACTATCCTTAGATGTTTGCCTAATGTGTGATAGGATTTGAGATTATGGTACTTCATGTCATACATTGGCTAAGTGCATGTCTAGATGAAATTTGAAATTTGTCATGATGTTTGGAATGAAGATTAACAACATGTTTCTTCTCTGCCCTACCCTTCTTGTTGCTCCTTTCTTAATAAATTCACTCTAGTTTAATTTACATTTTAAATATCCATCTTAGAGTAGTTATTATCTTATATTTTGATCATAATTCACTATTATTATCACATAATACTTCATATTTTATAGAGATTAGCTATTTGGCCACGGTGGCTCCCAACCACCAAATTAAAATAAATTTGTGAAATAGATTGCTTGTTATACCTCTATTCCATCAAAAAATAATAATATTATCATATCCTAAAAATCATGCATTGAATTCTCAAGAATTCATAAATGAGATGTGTTTCTTAAACACTCTAAGCACCTATGATACACATTTAGGCATCAACACATACTTTGATAACTTTATAGCCATATCTCTAAGCATGGAATTAATTTTATTTTAATGGGTTACATTATTGTTTTTGATCTTAATGAGGTCATATATAATATAAGAATGAATTTAATATGCTTGAAATATTTATTCATTTATTCTAAAAAAAATTTGATCAAATTCTCATGTTTTGATTAAGAATAGTAAAATTGTCTAGGGCTTAGACCCTGATGCTTAAGAATTTAGTTTTATAATCCTACAAAAATAAATCTCACGTGTATAAAATAATAAAATTTACAAGGAACTATGAAATTTGAGTATTGGATTTTTCTATTCATTGATATAGATTCAAATTTTGAGTGGTTATAATTAGTTATAAGATGATTCATATAATCTTTACCAACACTATCTTACTCAACATTTAACATAACATGGAATTACCTATTTTGTTCTATGAAAGTGAAGTTACATTTAAAATTAGCATTTTATTTATTATTTTTATAAATGCACAAATATTAATTATAATTTTATTTGATTTCCATATTCATGAAGGCTAATGGAAGAATGTGTAATGCATTTATATTAATTTAAAAAATTGTATTTTTTATGCATGGTGGAAATCATATGACTTATATATGTTAATGAGACTAAGAAATTTAATTCAAGGTTAAGGATGAGGTTTTACATGTTCATAAAGATGTGCATATTCTAATTAATTAAAAGAGGCTTAAGTATTTATGATAAAAAAATATGAGTAATTAAATAAAAGTATACTTGTTTCCATATATTATTATAGTTTTAAATGACTAATATGAGAGGTTGTAGTAAATAATAAGACATGTAATACTTATTACAATAAAACTATTTATCATGAAAAATTTTCATTAAATAAATTAAGTTTGTCAAAATATAAGGTATTTAAAAGTAACTTGATCATACAAGTCACATAGATTATGAAATTTAATAAGATATAATAGTTGATTCATAAACCTAAGGCTAATATATATTATGGTACAAGAGGCATCATGTGAAATGAAATTTTAAGAGGTCTAACTATGAAAGCCAAAAACTCTAAGAATTTAACTTATAAGTTGAGACATGATATAGGGAAAGGCAACATGTGCTAACACTCTGAAGGTAAACATTTTACCCTAATCTGGATCTAGATGAATTACTTAATCTAATTAAGATAAAAACTAGTATGTGATTTTAGATTACTAAATAAATAATTTAAGCAAAAATTTGAATGTAAAATATTAAAATAGATTGTAATGATTTGACAAGTGACATATGATAAATATAATAATTAAAACAAATGGATAACTACTTATATTTTATGATTTACTTATAGACACTCAAAATCTACACCATTTTTGATGTCAAAACACCCTTGATCCCTTACTCGATGTTTGGATCTAGTTAATCACCTATTATACTTAGCCCCCTTTTTAAGGTACTAACTTAACCATTTTAAGATACTTGTTCTAAACCATTTTCACCCATTTTCATCTAGACCCTCGATCTCTAATGGTAAACCTAATCATTGATGGTCAGCTTAATCATCAATGATAAGCCTAACCACTGTCGGTCAAGTCCCCTACCTGTACCAAAGTAATTTCCAAATTGAGTGCAAGATTAACTTCACACTTAATTTAGAAAATTTTCATTTGGTGACACAAATTAGCTTTATAGCACCCAACTTATAATCTTTATCCCTTGCCTATTTAGCAACTTATTCCACTCCATTTGGCAACTTCTTCCTATAAATATAGAGCTATAGGAAGGAGAATGGAATCTGATTGGAAAATTTGTAAGTGCATGCTACCAAAATATTTTTACAGGTATCCACCCTTACCAAAACACTACCCAAGTCATTCTCAAATGCTAGAGTACTATTATGGTTGTATAATTTTTCCAGGTCTTTTCAACCATCTCTTTATCTCATTGACAATAGGTAATTTTTATTTGTTTTCAATTCATTTTATTATTTTTCTTAATTTCTTATCTTGACCAAAATATCATTAGACCAATCTTTTAGCATTCAATCTCTCACCAGGTCAACATTCAAGGATTTACCTTACCCAATCAAACCTCAACCCATCTACCATTCCATTTTCATATCTAATTCAATATCTTACCATAACACACAAGCAATCATCACCAGTTCTTATAACCATCACCAATTACAGTGACCACCACTGATCATCCAATTATCATCGATCAGGAAACCATCATCGGTCACCCTAACCACTATTGGTTCACTTTGTGACCCAAACCAACAAATTTTTACCCATTGACTAAACCTTTGACCAAACTCTATTTTATACCTTCTATCATAGACCAAACCTGACCTAAACATTTCTTTTTAATAACTAGCATTTTATTTTCTTGTATTAAATAGTATTTATCTTTATCTTATCTACTACAAGTATTATATTTTATTTATACCAAAAAATTTATCAAAAATGGGATTGATAACCATCTTAGTAAGTTATTGCTTTCTTGGATCTAGCATATTCTAGGCAATCCCCCTACATTATTGTCTAATCAACAAGTTTATTTTAGTGATTTCTTACTATAGATCTTCCTCCCCAGCCAAAGAGGAGCTCTCACTTCATCTAGATATCAATGCATGTGAAGTTTTAACTATTTACCCTTACACATCCCTTTCTTTCATTTTCATTTGTACTTTCAAAATTAAAAAAACAAGGAGAAAATTTGAGTAAAACATTTTGGGACACCGAGTGGGACACACCACCTTTCTTTTCTTTGTTAGATTTATATGATTTCTTTCTCTCTCTCTCTCTATTATTTTCTCATCCAAAATAACTTAAAATCTATTTTGGGATTAAAAAAACCTTGCATCTATTGTTTTATTGCTACTTTACTTCACATAGTAACTTAAATAGGCAAGTAATCTATTGTAACTTCACCTTATTATCACACACAAAACCTAAACCACATAATTAATCAACATACTTGAGACAAGGTCCAACTAGAATTTCAGCACCCAATGGATAACCTTACCTTACCTAGTAATCCCACTTAAATTTCATCACCAAGGGGAGAGTCCACTCTATTCTATAGTGGAGTATAAGCCCTAGGCACATGGTATATCCTGACTAAGTAACTTGGCTCAACTTTGAGATCATGAAGGACAAGGAGTAAGCCCCTAGTATTAGGCTACGTATTCATTCTATTAAATATTCTCTTGAGTGCCTAAAAATTACCTAAAACCATCCTTAGATTTCCTATCTAGTACCCAATTTTCAAGCCAAATTACCCTCACATATTTTTAACTAAGGCATAAGCCAATATGAGATAGAGTTATCCTAGGAGATAATGCACTTAGTGTATGCATTACTTTTTGGAATTTTTTCTTGTTTTTATTTGTTTAACTTTTGAAGAATTGATATTCTACCATCAAAATTCCATCATTTTGACCTCATTTACTCTCATCTCCATTACCATGTTTAAATGGAGAGCCCTTCTATAACCTTTTCTAGAGATCCTAGCTTTACTAAAATCTTAGACCATAACCCTCTTGCATCCGAGCATTACCTAGAATTTAGGGCTAGCTGTGCTCCTTACCTTACTTATAATCAACCTAACTCTACCCATCATCCATCAAAATTCAACCATAATCAACCCCCAAACTATCAACTACCACCTGAACTAGTTATAATGTTAATAAACTAGATAAGCAAAGTAGAGTTATCAATTTATGGTAGCCATGACCAATCAAACCTTACCTAAAACTAATCAAATTTTAATTTCAGCCAACCAAAAACCTATCAACAATTGCTTAACCATTATCATACCCAACCAATAACTTATCAACATCTACCATGTCAATCACCTCAACCTTGTCAAAACTTGGGCCATCTACCCTAACCCTCATATTAATTACCTTAACCCACCTTATTAACCAACCCACCAACCTATCAACCCATCCTATCAACCTATTAATCTAACAAACAACTAGCATACCAACATTTCAATCCAACCAAACCAATCAAGAAAAACCACCTCATTAAACTTAATCTACTTATCCAATCAACCCAACAACTATAAACCTAACCTTCATCAACCAATCTTACCCAACCATCAAACCAAATTACCTAATCAATCTAACCTATTCAACTTACCCACCTTATTATATTTACCCGCCTTATCACCCTTATCAACCTTATCAAAACCAACCAACAACTAAAAATTAAACCTACCTAAATGATTAAACCTACCTAACTTATCAAACCTATTATACACACCAAACCAACCCACCTCATCAAACCCACTAGCTAGCTCACCAACTCAAGAGCCATTAGTGCACCCTCTTCCTAGGTAGTACACCTCACTAGGGGAATCATATGCCTCAATCCTTGATATATTCTTGGAGGCTTATATCATTAACCTTAATCAAATCCCATCAATATTTATCTTCCAAAACCTTTTTGGTTCATAAAAGACAAATTTTGTAACTATCATCGCATCAATGGACATGGGATAGACAAATGTGGCTCTTTTAAGATGCTCATCCAAAGCCTTATCAATCAGAAGGTCTCAAATGAAATTCTCCATGTTCCCTCTAATGTAGCCTTCAATACCATCAAACAATCAATCATTGAACCTCTTCCTTCACTCATTATTGAGGAAACCATGGTCTAAACCTCAATCAAACCACTAGTCAACCAAGTAGACTCTTTTTAACTTTCCTTCAAAAACACATTCAAGGAACCAACCAACCAACCTATTCCACTCACCTTTTTAGAACCAACCAACAAAAAATTTCCACTTTCCCATGTGGAAGAAACTAACCAACCTATATCAATTACCTTTATGGAATCAACCAACCAAAATTTTCCACTTATCCATGTTGAATCAACCAACTAAACCTTTTCCATTCAACCATGTAGTACCAACCAACCTACCTTTTTCACTTAACAATTATGTTGAACTTATTAACCTAGCCTTAACAACCATTAGCCTAACCAAACTTATCATTGACCTAACCTTACCTATAACCATCCACCCAACCTTACCTTATTAACCAAACCAAACAATCAAACCAATCAAACCAACAAAACAACTCAACCATTTATCTCACCTCTCTCAACCAGTCAAACCAATCTCTACCCCCAACTCAATCAAACATAATCAACATACATTTTCACTCAACCATAACCAACCTACCTCACAACCCAAACCAGAATCAACTCATCTAACCTATAAAACCTACCCTACCTTACCTAAATCCAACCTAACTACCTTTTCCTAGCCTTGGTGCACTAGAGGAAATCCCACAAGAACCACCACCTGTGGTCTTGAACTACTAACGACTAATAACTAATAACCCTTGGGGAAGTAGGTGAAGTCATATTCACCCCTCCTAAAACCTTCTTACTAACCATCACCTTACCTCAAAATATTTTCCCCTTCTTCTGACCATCTATGGGAAAAGGAAACTAGGGGAACTTCCCCTCTATAAGGATTTTACCATTTATCAACCCAACCCACCTTATCAACTCCATCCAAGTAATCAGACCCACACAACCAAACCAAACAAACCCTTAGACCTATTGACCAACCCTAATATTTTATAGATTACCTTATCCTTCACCCAACCAAAAGTATTAGGGAATTACATTCTCCCTAAACCATTGGAGATTACCCTTCTCCATCAAAATATCACCTAACTAACCTCACCTTTTTGTCAACCCATGCCTTTTCCTTGTCTAACCAAAAGTTGAAAAGTAACTGAGGGACATCTACTCTTTTGATTAACATTACCCATCCACGTAAACATGGATTTAGGGAATATTGAGCCTAAACCTCTTAAACACTTTGATTTCATGTTTGTTCTTTGGTTAAACCAAGTTCCTTATCATTTTGTGTCTAACTTTAGCTCACCCCTTATTTTCAATCACCTTCATCTCCTTATATTTAAGGGCAATTGATTAAAAATAACATCATCTGATTATCTATCACAAACTTTGCCTAATTCTAAGCATGGATACTATAGTTCTACCCATGGCATGATCCTCATGGATGTGGATACCTAAATCTGGCTACCGATAACTTCTAATTAGGGTTTTGACAAATTTCCACCTAGAATACACAATTTGGCCTAAAAACACTAAAGCACATTAAAATATTTGAACTTGATATAGTAAAGTGTTGATTTTGGCTAGAGTATCATTAAATAAAGTAATGTAATTTATGGGCCAACTAACTTTGATAAGATCATTCTGAGTCAAAATGTCAATTTTACACCTAGGTGCTCTGGATTTCTCTTTCTTATCAAATATCTTACACAAGACACATGCCTTTATTATTTTCTATTTATAATATCCTAAATGGAATAATTGATCTAATGCATCTGACATCACCTTCTAATTCTAAACTAGTCTAATTTTGGACCAATAACAAGGCATTTTGATCAATATGAGTAATTTGTGCACAAAGTACTTAAACATGCTTAAGAGATAATTAAACCAAATTAGAGCCTAATCAAGAATTCCATGGAAACTTTTTAAATAATTTATTTTGGAAATGAATATTGAATATCTACATCATTAGGTGACCTCATTTATCGGGTAGACATCCCTAGGCCATAAATGCCATAAATATTAGGATTCATGCCCTCTATGCATCATCAATACCCTCCATGCCTCTTAATTGATCCTCTATCCCAAATATTGATGAGCAGATTTATCAAATTTAATTGCAAAATTAGATTAATCCTTAGCCACACATCTCAATCTTGAGATGGACAATTCATTTTGATTCTACCCATTTGTAAAAATCTATAAATAGGAGGCCTTGCCACATGAATTAAAAATATTAATTTGTCCAAAGTTATAATGCAGGATTGGTTCCAAAGCCTCATGAAAACTAGTGTTACCATGCCAAATTGATCCCAAGTTGAAGGAAAAGAGAAGATAGCCAAGCCTCCTTTGATGAATACTTCATGAGTACAAGCTAATAAAGACACTAAAACAATCATTTGGAGCATCCGAGGAAGGTGAAGGGTTTTTTTTTTTAATTTACTTTTTAGTTGTGCTTTTCATTTTTTTATATTAAGCTCACCCTAGTAACCAGGCCTAGAGATGTATGCTAATAAGTGTGTTTTATCAATTTTTTTTCATTTTGTGACTAACATAATACTAATCACCTCTCTTAAGTCAAATTCCTAGTTCACATAATGGCATGCCTAGTGGGACCTTCCTAGCTTTACAAAAATGATCATGAATCTCTTTTCCTTATAGAATCTTTAAGTAAGAAGCCAAAAAGAGTGATAATTAAAGTAAAAAAACAATTTTTTGTGAGTCTCAGGTTTATTCTAACACATTCATGTTATTGTTTCTTTGATTCATAGGATTGTCTTACAACTCATGATACTATGTAAAGCTTCTTTTTTTTGTCAAACTAACTTTGTATTTCTATGTAGGTTTAACAATATCACTACTATATTAGTAGTGGGATTGTTCTATAACTCACAAAGTATCCAAACCAAGTCATGGTATTATCTAACCACTAGTAGGTTAAATGACAATGCCACTACTTTTAAAGTGGTAAGATTATCCTGCAAGTAGAAAGATTATCACTGTGAGTCATAGTATTATAGTGTGTAGAATAGACCATTTTTTGGAGTTTCATTTAGGGTCACCCAAACTCCATTTTTGATGTTTTTTTTAAAACCATGTGTTTTTTTTGAGAATTCATAATATGTAATTATTTTAGCCTGAATTTGTGTATTTTTTTGAAAAACCTCATTTTACCCTAAGTAGCGAGATTGTGACCTTGCGTAGTGAGATTATTATTTGCAATACCACAACTCTAAATTTTTTTAGATTGTCATGCAAGTAGCAAGATTGCTCTGTAAAGTAGTAGTATTTCACCACTATGACAACCTGAGAGGTCCTTATTCTTACTTCATTATTTCAAACTAATTTTATCTTCAAAGCTAAATCTCTTGATAACATTTTTCTTGTAGGACCAACTTGGAAAATTTCTAAAAACATGTTTAAAACATCTTTTAAATGCTTTAAAATAAACTAGGAACACTATTTTGGTGCTTAATGTAACATTTAAGTTACATTAAGTTTTAGTTTTCAAAGCTCACAATCTTAAGACCAAGGGGTCAAATGAACACCACCAAATCTTTCATTTGGGCTTAAAATTGAACACACTTATCAATTTTGTTTTAATTATTTCAATTAACACTTTATTTTCATAAAGTACAAGGATGTTGCATGTATGCTCTTCCATTTGTCCCCTTTAGGGAACCCTTGGAATGAAAATCGCTTTCCTTATTTTAAAATTTCCTAGTCTAAGGCATAAAAAGAATGTCATCTAAAGCACTCCCTAAAAACTCATCAAAGTTTGGGTGACCTTGAAAATGACCTTAAAGTCTTTATCTTTTAGTCTTTTATTTCATGCAAACTTGGCTTGTGAGCGGGACTTCATTACCTCCCATGTGTTCTTTAGGGAATCTTTGACCTAGGGTTTTATCTCCTGGCATTGAATTAACTTACTCCTTCTAAGTTTCATATGGAACGTATCTACATTTGGACATTACACTACACTAAGTGAACAACAAGATGTAGTAGTTGTAAAAAGGACTAGACCTTTTACAACTAGCCAATGCCATGGTCACCCAATTTACATGCTTATCTTTTGCATCATTTGATGTGAAAGTCATTGTGCAATTGATTCCATTACAAATGTTTCAAATTTTGTTAGTTTAGTCAACCCCAAACTACCATACCTTTGCTATGATTTGGATGATTATACTTAGTGTATTTTGGTCATTTTTGCTTGGTATTTTTTGAGACTAAAACTTGTTTGTTTATTCATAAGCCATGTCAAAACAATGTATTTGCATTGAGGAGGGTAGTGTTATGATACCCAAATCATGTCAAAGCATTTTGAGCCTTTTGAGTATTTAAAACATAACATAGATCACATCATTCTAGCATGCTTACATCATTAGGATGCTCAATTTATTTTAAGACTAGTTTACCTTGTATCAGAAACCATTGTTTCAAACCAATTTATGTATACCATTTAGACCTTTATCTTGTGTTGTCATGTGTTCCAATCTTATCTAGCTTGTTTGGTCAAATCCTAATTTTCACCATTGAGTATCCAATTAGCCTTGTCAATTTTGGATTCAGACATTGATTGATTTCTATTTAGGCCTTAATTCATGGGTTTGATAAATAGATCTTTCTCTTTTAGGTTGCATAACTTTGATTTATCGATTACCCAAATTTTAAAAGTATTGATAGTTTTTTTGTTTAGTGCCTATCCTCATCGTTTTTCATGCCTTTATTTAAAAAAACATAGTCTTTCTCTAAAATCCTTTTGTCTTATGCCTTATGCCAACTGATCATCTTTATGTTTGATTCCATATGTCGGGTTTATGTCAAAGTTGTTTCCAAGCTTGTTAGATTAAATTAAATCACATGATACCTTTGTTTCAAGTCTAGCTTTTGACACCATTTAGCCAAAATTCGTAGCATATGCCTATTTGTTTGATCCTTGATTTTGACTTCACATTTGGATAAAAGACCTTGTAACTCAAATTTTCCCTTTCCTAGTTTAGACCTTGTTTGAAACACTTTGACCTAGACCTTTGACATGGTGGTTTTTATTCAGATGATTGATCTTTTATGCATATGACATTTGACATTAGACATTTCATGTTAAATTTTTTTATTCCAAGTCTTAGCAAAAATCATTTTAGAGATACAGCTCCACTTTTAGACCATATTAGAGATACAACTCCACCCCTTTGACCAAATTAGACCAAGTTTGAAACCTTTATCCTTTGGATAGTTTTTTAGAGTTTGTAAAACTCTAAGCCTTTCTATTTCAAAGCTTTCATCATTTATGTGGATATGTCTAGTGACACTTATGGTGGAGTCATGTACAATCCAACTTATGATAGAATGGCTACAAAAAATCCCACTAGGAACCCATATAGAGAAATATTTTCTAAGGAGTTATATTATTTTCCCTATAATACTCCATATGGGGAACACATTCAAAACCCACAAAATCTAAATTGAGACCTTGATTGGCATAAATAATCTTGTGAGGAGGACTTTTAAGACCCAACTATAGATAATGTTGTTTGGGATATAGATCCATACCCTCTTTACAATAATCAGTACATGGAACATAGTCGAGAACTAGATTATGAGCTAGCTCACAACTGAGATGATATGGTTTATGAAGAAAACTTGGATGCTTTGGCTTATGTGAGAAATCAGGTTCCAGAATGCCCCTTTATCATTGTAATACCTAGTCCTTTGACTTGTGTGAGCAATCAAACTCCACAACACCCTATCATTACCATTTCAAGACTTCAGCCTTTGGCTCTTGCGAGCAATCATGTTATCCAATAACCTACCATTATCTAAATATAAGCCATTACTCATCTAAAACCAATCCTATCTAAATCTCAATTGATCTAATCCTTCAAAGACCAAGCTATGTTTAGAATTGGTATTTTATAACTCATTGGAAACCAAATCCAAGACTACGAACCAATCTAAGATGTTTTTGTTGAACCAACTACTTATGATAAGTCAACCTATGATGAATCACCTATTGATCCCATAATAGTTGGTGAGGAGTCTCACATTGATGATATAGTCTTTTTTGAGTTACTTATTAATGATTATAACCACCTTTGGTCAAATCATTACCTTAACCATATGTTTGTTTTTCAAGAGCCACCTATTGATAAGCGAATCTCTAAGAAGTTGTCTCTTGACCTTTTTCTTAACCTAGAGGAGTCTCACTTTGACAAAATATTTCTTTTAGAGCCCATTATTCCATCATAGGCTATTACTTTTCCAATACCAAATATTCAATAAGACATCATTGTAATAGAGCACCCATCAGATGAAGAATCAGAGTTAGAGTCAAGTTCTATTCTTTAGCCAACATCAAATTTACCATCAAAATCTAAATCAACATTAGTCTCAACCTCATATTTAGATTCCCTTAAGTTAGAATCATATTTAGAAGAAGAATATGTTCATGGTTATTACAAAATTAGTTATTCATGCCTTGTAGATCAATTTGAATACATTTATGATCCCTGTATAATTTTTGAGGATGGGTACTTCAACTTCAACATGATTTATCCTCGTATCTTCTACAAGGATTATGTGGCCTTTTTCCATTCCATTACCATTCCATAGGACATTATCATCAACCAAAATAGCCATATTATTGACATTCCATATCCCATAAGTGTCACTTGGGATTGATAGATTCACACTTTGTTGAACTACATCTATGGTGACATAGCAGTTGAAGAAGCACAAGCCAAGCCTCCTTTGATGAAGACTTCATGAACACAAGATGAGCAAGCCACTATAATAAGGTTTTCACCAATGAAGTTATATTTATTTTTCTATAGCACCTATAAGAATGTTTCACTAATGAACATTGGATTTTGACTTTGATTTTCTTATAACGCTTCTAAAAAAGTTTCACTAGAAGATGCTAAGTTCTAAAATTTTATTTTTCCCTAGTGCCTCTAAAAAGGTTTCACTATGATAGTGTTCTTCTACTAGATGAATGTGGTCTTGGTCTCCTTGCTCTTCTTCAACTGCTATGTCACCATGGATGTAGTTTAACAAAGTGTGAGTGTATCAATCTCAATAAGCACTTATGGAGATGGAATGTCAATAATATAACTATTTTGGTTGATGGTAATGGCTTGTGGAATGGTAATAGAATGGGGATAGTCCATATAATCCTCATATAAGATACTAGGATAGCTCATTTTGATGCTTGATGGAATCAGAATCAATGACCAATGAAGATCATAAAAGCATTCTTGACAAACAAATATGCAACTAGTTCTTGATAGAGAAACTATTTAGATGAGGTGTGGGATACAAATTAACATGATTGAGTATTTTATTTAAATCATTTGTTGATTAGGATGTGCATTTCCCTATCAACAATAAAAATATAATAAAAAACCACACCCAAGCCAAAAACATGTACCATACCATTTCATTGCCATTGTTACATAGCCATTTTCCATTGTCACATATTTTTTCTATTCACCCTATCACTTGGAGGAAAACCCTCTTCCCATTTTATCCATCCTATCATTACAATCTTATCTAGACCAAAGCCTATTTTTACTCATTCTACCCAATCCTATTTAAATCTTGGTTACTTTGGTTCTTCCTACACTTTTTGTGAGAGGATTCCAATCAAATTTCAACAATCACTCTGATTCATGTTTACAATGATAGTCTATTAAATTAGTGTGACAGTTCATCTGGAAAGATATCTTTCATCCTATCAAGTTTGTTTATGTGAGCTTAAATATAACCACCTATGGGAAAATTAGTATCATTGACCTATGTCATTGTATCCTAGTTATAACTACCTATGGGGAAACTAGGGACCACACTTGTTTATCATGCATTACCACATCACCTTTCCATTACTATTTTTATTTTATTAGTCATTAACCAATGTAGAGAACTTTTTGGGACCTAGTTAGTTTTGCCATACCTTTTATGTGGATGGAATTACTATGACTTGAGGTCATTTCAAAACTATGTGTGTTATTCTCAATTTATTTTGAGGTCATTTCAATCCCCCTTTCCATATGCTTTCACCATTTTATGAGCAACCTGAGCCATATGCTCTCACCATTTTAAGAATAACCTAAGCCATACGCTCTCACCAATTTGTGAGTAACCTAAACCAAATTATCTAACCATTTTTAAAGCATTTATCTTGTCATTATCTAATGAGTTAAGATTCCTCAACATACTAAAAACATTCATAACATTTCAAAAATCCAAAAACATTTATCATGTCTAAGCCTAGTTAGTTATATTCTATCCACCTTACTGGGGCATGGTCATTGTTAAGATGATTTCTTTTTATTTTGTTTTAAATATTTTTGTTTGTTTTTTATTTTAAATTATTTGTTTATTTATTTGTTTCTTTGTTCACTCACCTATTTTTTTACTTTCAGCACTATTGCCTTGACTCAGTCTATATGTGTTCATTGGGTGATTCCTTGAAAACATTATTCTTGAGTCCATCCATATTCATATGTTAACATTGTCATTATGGTTTTTATTATTGGTGTTTTATTTTCAAGTATTTATTGGATATCAGGAGTCAGTCTTTATGCATTATTTGGCCAACTCTTCATGGTGTTCTATCATGATGCCTACCATCACATGCTATAGCAAAAATCAGCTTAAAAAAGGTCTATAATCAATAGAGCTAAAAAAATTTCTCCTTGGCACCTTGGTAAATCCTTCCATCCCACCCTTGATCAAATTAGCCCATTGGCCATTCTAGTTGTGTCATTGCTAATCAGGATGAGTATATCCTCATTGCTAGGTATAAATAAATCTTTTATATTGATCAATCTCATTCCTCTATCCATATCTTTCATCTCTTTTTTCCCACTCATCTTTCATATATATTTTTATGATATATCCTTGAGTTATGCTTGCTAATTAGCCCTAACTAAGGTACCATCATCTTTAGCCAATTTAGGTCCTCATAATGATTATAACCTCCTATGGGTAAATCATTATTTTGAATTTTATACTTGATTATAACCACTTTTGGGTAAATCAACATCCTTTTTAAATCAATGCATGCAGCCATTTTCTCATTTGGATTAATCTCTACCATAAGTTAATTCCACCTTTATTCTTGTTTCTTTTTGAGGAACTATCCATCAACATATGTGATGGCCACTCCCTCGAGGGGACATCATCATAGGCTTCCCAAAATCATTTGGAGCTTTATTTTTGAATCATCATCTTCTTGTTGGCATATAGGCCATTTCTGATTATTTGAGAAGACATTTTTTTGCCTATAGTTTGTAATGCCTTCCCAAATAGGGGTAGGCTGTAGACACCTAAATCTAGCCACCAATAACCTCCAATTAGGATTTTGACCAATTTCCACCTAAAATAAATAATTTGGCGTAAAAACACTAAAGTACATTAAAAGCTTTTAACCTGATATAGTCAAGTTTTGATTATGACTAGAGTATCATTAAATGGAGTAATACAATTTATGGGCTAGCTAACTTTGATCAGATCATTCTAAGTCAAAATGCAAATTTTGCACCTAGGTGATTTATATTTCTCTTTCCTATCAAATATCTTGCATAATACATGTGCCTTTATTATTTTCTATTGATAATCTGCTAAATGAGATAATGGATCCAACACATTTGACATCACCTTCTAATTCCAATCTAGTCAAATTTTGGACCAATAACAAGGCATCATGATTAATTCGAGTAATTTGTGCACAAATTACTTAAACATGCTTAATAGTTAATTAAACCAAATTAGAGCCTAATCAAGAATTCCATGGAAACCTATTGAATAATTTATTTTGGAAATGAGTATTGAATAACTGCATCATCAAGTGACCTCATTTCTTCCTAATAAAGAATTCCATGGAAATTTGTTGAATAATTTGTTTTGGAAAGGAATATTGAATATCTACATCATCAGGTGACCTCATTTCTTGGGAAAACATCTATAAGCCATAAATTCCACAAATATCATGATTCATGCCCTCCATGCCTCATCAATACCCTCCATGCCTCTTAATTTCTCCTTTATCCTAAATATTGATGAGCCTATTTATCAATTTTAATTTAAAAATTGGATTAATCCTTAGCCATACATGTCAATCCTAAGATGGAAGGTTTAGGTTGATTCTACCCATTTTCATAACTCTATAAATAGGATGCCTTGTCACATGAATTAAAAATCTTAATTTGTGTAAAGTTATAATGTAGGATTGGTTCCAAAAGCTTCATGAAAACTAGTGTTACCATGCCAAATTGATCCCAATCCAAGCCAAGCCACAAGCCAAAGGTGCCAAGGAGAGATGGAGGTAGCCAAGATTCCATTACCAAGGACTTCATGAGCACAAAACTAAGCAAGCCACTACTAAAAAGGCATTTAGATCATCTAAAGAAGGTGAAATAATTCTTGTTTCTCCTTAATTTTTAGTTGTGTTTGTCATTTTTTTGTTACTAAGTTCACCCTAATAACTAGGCATGAAGGTGTTAGTTTAGTGTGTTTTATGTCAATTTGTTTTGTACATTTTGTCACTAACACAATACTAATCTCCTCTTCTTAGTCAAATTCCTAGTTCACAATGGATACTTTTCATCTCTAATTAGATGGAATTCCATGGTCATTATCACTTAAAACCACCCCTTCCACCCATCATCAACCTTCTCGTGTAATGGCTTTGCCTCCATATAGGAAAACCTTATGGCCTATATAGATGGTCTATGTTTCAACTAACATATAAAATTTTGGGATACCAAAATATCACTTGGGTCAACATCTTTAGTATGCAGACTACTCCCTTGAAGGATAACTGCTCAAAATAATCAAAATTTTCTTAAACTTAAAATAAACTACTCCTTTAAAGGACACCTATCAAATATGAACAAACCCAAACTTAGACCACTTCCTTAAAGGATGGCTAGGTCAAATTTTTCAAAGTAATCTTTTGAAACTTCTCACATCAATCAGCTTCACCAGCATATCAAAATAGGCAATATATATAACTATCCCAAGAAAACTGTTATCAATTTTCATCATTAGACCTCCTGCATCAATCAGTCTACACCTAAAATATGACATGGACTTATCTATCATGGTTCTTAGGTCACCTAAAGAAGGGGAAAACTATCCCCATAGAAGGTTTCCATACCTATCACCCACTACCTACCATATATTTCCCCTTTTATCCTTCACAAATTAAGGGATATTGAGCTTACATGACACCATGTGATTAAGTTACCTTTTTTTAACCATAAAACTAATAATTAAGCAAAAGTGTGACAAGGGTTTTATGTTCATAAACCCACCCATCTTACCATCATGGTCATTGTCAATCAGAGCATTCATCCTCCCCCTTATACTTTCATGATCACTTGGGATGACATGTCTTCTTCCTTTTGAAAAAAACTCATCACTTAATCAACCAGATAGCGTAAACCAAATTAAACCCATCAAACCTATAAAACTGACCTTATTTATCTTATCCAAATAAACTAATAACTACCACCCAAACTAACTACCAATCACATCCACCCAACCCATCTAATTAAGTTAACATAACAAACCAACCAACCAATGAAGCAACTTGACCTTTTACCTTTGGGAATCACCTTTTCCCTAAACCTTGGAGGTTACCTTTCTCCCTAATCCTAGCCAACCAAAATCAAACCTAACCTTTGGAGGAGACTTTTCTCCAATTACCTTACCAACATAGCCAATAACCCATCAACACCAATTTAATAATTATTTTTACCATTCTCAACTTCAACCTATCCAACCTCATCCACCATTGGGTTATCCATCCCCAAACACCATCCTAACCTACCTTGTTAACTTTACCCAACTAACCTAATATGTTAACCCAACTAACCTTATCTACCTTATCAAACCAATAACCATCATCCTATCCCATCGATCTACCAAACCTACCTAACCTATTCAACCAACATTACTAAACCAAACCCTTACCTACCAATAAAACTTCTTGAACCTTACCATGATTAAAACACCTATCTACCCAACCACCTATTGATAAGCCTTATCCACTCAACTTAACCTATCAAATCCAACTTTACCTATCTTATCAACCCTATCAACCCAAACCAAACCAAGTGGTACACCCAAGTGGGGAAACCCATTTGGATATCCACCAACTTATTTACGAGTCACCCTCTCCCTCAAACTATAGAGCTTACCCTTCACCAAATTATTTTGGAATCACCCTCTCCCTCAAATTATGGAGCTTACCCTTTTCTACCAACTTATTTGAGAGTCACCTTCTTCGTTAAATTTTGGAGATTACCCTTCTCTACCAAACTACCCAACCATTCAACCATGTCTACCTCAATGTTGGCCCCTTTTGACCTAGCCTATCACATGTTTTGTGATGACCTTTCCTTGGTCCTTTTGACTGCACTGATCAACCTTGCCATGTTGAACATTTTTAATGTACACCACCTCATACACAAATAACTATATTATTTGTGTTTTTCTTGGGAGCACTTCCTACCTTGGTTACTTAAGTAAACACTAGACCTATCTAAGAGACTTGATAATACTAACTCGATCAGCTATGACCAATGTTGGTGACTGATTACCCTTATCATTTATCTTAGAACCTGACCGTATTTTTAAAAACATGGTAATCTTAGTCTTTGCATGATCTTGGATACTACACTTCATTGAATTTTGTGCATGTGTTTGTGTCTTAAATGCCTAACATCACCTTTTTGTCACCACCTCATGACTTACCATTTATCAAGCCTTGACTTAATATGACCTTATCTCATTAACTCCTAGTTTGAAGGGGAATACCCTCCTCTCATACTTGGGGTAATTAGACCTTTTAGAGATGACCCTTCTTTATAAACCTTTACCTAAACCAAATAATGTGATTCTTTAATTTGGGGCAACCTAGTTGAATATCACTACCTTACCCTCAGAACACACTTATTATCTACAACCCACCCATGAGCCATTCAAGAACTACATTTAGCCTAAATCTATTTTTGGATATTATGTCCATGGAACTATGTAGGTAGCATTTACTTGCCTGGTGCATCTGGAGTCAGCTCAACCATCACCCATCATCCTTGACCAGCAATCCACTCTATTTTTATTTTGTAATTTATTGACCCAAAGCTACATAACAAAAAGGGGGAAAATGTAGAAACTCAAAAACTACCCCATATTTGATGTTAAAACACCCTTAAACCCTTACTCGACCTTTGGAATTAGTTAACCACCAATTAAACTTAGCCCCCTTTTTAATGTACTAACTTAACCATTTTAACCTACTTATTTTTAACCATTTTTCACCCATTTTCATCTAGATCCTTGATCATTGACAATCAGCCTAACCATCAATGGTTAATCCTAATAATCGATGATCAGGTCCCCTGCTTGTACCAAAGAAATTTTTAGATTGAGTGTGAGATTAAATTCACATTCAATATAGAAACATTCCCTCTGGCAATACAAATCAACTTTGTAGCACCCAACTTAGCATTTGTATCCCTTGCCTATTTAGTAACTTATTCCACTGCATTTGGTAAATTCTTCTTATAAATATAGAGCTATAATAAGGAGAATGAGATATGATCAAAAAATTTGTAAGTGCATGTTACCAAAATATTTTTGTAGGTATCTTCCCTTACTGAAACACTACCTAAGTCATTATTGAATGCTGGAGTACTATTACACTAGTATAATTTCTCCAAGTCTTTTTGACCACATCTTTATCTCACTAACAATAGGTAATTTCTATTTATTTTTAATTCATTTTATTAGTTTCTTATCTTGACCAAATCTCATCAGACCAATCCTTCATCTTTCAATCTCTCATTAGGTCCACATTTAGGCCATTACCATACTTGATCAGACCTCAACCCATCTACCATTCCATTTTCAACTCCACTTTAATATCTTATCAAAACATATGGACAACTATCACTTATTATAGTGACCACCATTGGTCATCCAACTGTCATCGATCAGGCCAACCATTTTCAGTCACCCAGACCATCACTAGTTTACTGTGTGACCCAAACTAATAAATTTTAACCCATTGACCAAACCTTTGACCAAACTCTATTTTCTACCTTCTATAATAGACCAAACTAGACCTGACTTGACCTAAACATTTCTTTTTATTTTCTTGTAATAGATAAAATTTATCTTTATGTTATTTACTACAAGTATTATCTTTTATTTATACCAAACCTTTTATCAAAAAGGGGATTGATAACCATCATAGAAAGCTATTGCTTTCTTGGATCTAGCATATGCTAGGTAATCCCCCTACCTTAATATCTAATCAACAATTTTATTTTAGTTATTTCTTACTATAGGTCATCCTCCCCAACCAAAGAGGAGCTCTCACTTCATCTGGATATCAACACGTGCACACTTTCAACTAGGTACCCTGACACACCCCTTTCTTTCAATTTTACTCATACAATCAAAATTAATAAATGAGGAGAAAATTTGAGTAAAACATTACTATCTAACTCTAACTTATCATAGTAGAAAATAGATAGAAGTAAGCTTACAATTTTTTAGGTTGAATAGTTATATCTCTACTTGCACAATATCATTTCTATAAAATCTAAGTCAATATCAACTATGGATACTAACTTATGATGGTCATTAGTGATATCTAATGAAAGAGGTATACATGAACATAAGATCACCTTTAATTGTATCTAAGATATCTATATGTGTGATACTAAACCCTGATAATGCACACAATTCTAAAAATCAACCTCCTCCACTTTAAAACCTTAGTTATGCTTATGGGATAGAAAATTTTAAATATCAAGAAATTTTAATTAGATAAGATTAACCTAATCACCACCATTGATGATTTACCACTACCTCCATGTCTGATAGTCTAAGAAGGGAAATTAAGCCACACATAGTTATCCCTTATAATTTTTCTCCTTCATTATATAAATGCAACTAATGATTTGGATTTGATACTTATTGTATACACTAAGATTTAAATTATTAAAATAAACTAATAATGAATATCAATTTCATAATCTAAATATAACATGGCCTCTAATCGATCAAAATGAAAGAGAATAAATAATTTACCTTTGCCTATCAAATGAAGATCTTCCTTCATTGACATGGATGTGATTACGATTGATTGGTTTATGTTTGCTCGAAGCTTGTGAAAATTTTTATATATCATACACCTAAGATTTTTTATGACCAAGATTAAATATGGATTCAATATATTTAAGTGTTATGAATAATTGTCAATAACATTTTCCCTAGATGTTAATAGATATGAGAGATGTGAAAATGAAGGATGAAGGGTGTTCTTATAGGCTTTTGAATAATAAAATGGACATTGAGGTTAATACTAATTTATTTGGATATATTTATTTTAGATGGATGAGATTTTATTTTCATTTGCTAAGGAAGATAAGGGTGTCAGTTGAGGGAGTTGTTTTACTGATTTAATTAGTTCATTACAAGAGTTATTTGACTGGTTTAATGAGTTGGTTGAATGATTTAATGAGCTAGTTGAGTGATTTATATATTTATTTCTATTATTTTTGTGTGTATGGGATTATTTAATATTCATTTAGCTTAATTAATAGTGTTTAATTTACTTAATAGTTTAATGGGATGATGTTAATGGGATTAGATGGGATTATCATATTAATGTGGTAATGTTAGATGGGGGTCATGTTATAATTATGTAATGTTAGTGTGGGATTTATGGAATAATAGAGAAGGATAATTAGTGAAGAATTAGATGATGAAAAAATTACGGTGGCATAATTAGGGTTCTATATTATTTCCTCTTTGAAAGGGCATTACAACTAGAAGAAGTAGTGACTTTTCAAAGAAAGTAGAAAGAAATAAAAATGAGTGCAAGAGGATGCCCCTAGTGGCATGGTTATGGACATGCCACCTCAAAAGGGTATGCATGGATGATAGGTACAAATGAGATCGTTGAATGATAATAAATATTGAAATTGATGAATTAGGGGTAAAATGGAAGATTTATATCCTAATAAAGCTATAATTATTGATTGACTTTATTTTCCCCAAGCAATGATGTGTGCAAGAATGTTAGATTGGGAATGGTTTATCCTAATAGATATGAAGTTATTTATATCTATGATGATGTTTATGGATGTTATGTATGATATTAATTCATGTGTGTGTGTGTGTGTGTGTGTGTGTGTGTGTGTGTGTGTGTGTGTGTGTGTGTGTGTGTGTGTGTGTGTGTGTGTGTGTGTGTGTGTGTGTGTGTGTGTGTGTGTGTGTGTGTGTGTGTGTGTGTGTGTGTGTGTGTGTGTGTGTGTGTGTGTTTGTTGTTAAATTATGTGATGGATGCATTTACATTACTCTTGTAATGTTTATGATACATATATAGTCTGTGAGAATGAATGATAATAATGGATAATTAGTTTGAATGATTTTTTAGGGATAAATTTTTATTATGAGATGATGATGTGATATTTAATGTGAAGATAAATACTACTAATATTTCATGTGATTCCAAATGTTTGAGAGACTTGATGTGTAATATACCATATAAGAGGATGCATCATGATATGGAAGATAATGATGATATTTTTTTAATATGTAGTAGGAATAATATAGACACAATAAATAAGAAAACACACAAAAGAACATGAAATTAATAAGAATGGAAACACACACACTAAAAAGAATCAATAAGATTATGTTTTTTCCTTTTTAAAGTTAAGATCATAATAGTTGATTATTGGTGATAATGATAGATTTGATTTTACCTAAGAGATTATTTATGCAAGGGATTTGGATTGGGAATCGTATATATTGATAAAGCTATAATGATTTGTTTAAAATTCAAACAAGGTATTAAATAGGAATATGGATAAAATAAGTGGTTTTTTAATTTTTTTGGATTTTTTTTTTGTTTTTGGTTTTTCAACTAATGAAGAAGCTACTAGTAGAGGGAAAATTGGTTCTCAAATCATAAATTGATATTATAGTTAACAAAGTGGTTGAGAGATATCAACATAGATATCCAAGGAATACATCACATAAGAACCATGTGACTAATAATACATGTGAAATTTCAACATTGCATTGCATGTGCTCTAAAACATATTTGGCATACCATTATGAACCATCCTTAACAAGTTGATTGTCCATTTCTACTTGTTGTTCCCCATGCCCTAAATGTTTTGCTCTTGTTTGAGTTAGTTCATACAAATTAGTTAAATAATTAATTTAAATATGATTTTTACTTCCTTATATCATGTTTCTCATGCTTGGTTTCATGATTGTAAGTGATTTGATGGGTTAAATAGTTCAAATTATAGGAAGATGTCACTAGTGGACTACCAATTAGTTTTCATCAATTATAGAAAGTTTTTTTTATATGTAATGGATTAAAATCAATATGATAAGATATTAAATACTTATTATATGTCATTAAAAATATCCTTCTTCCCAAGATCACCCTCTGAAGCTGGCATCATGCAGGTTGTAGTCAAGATTGTTGTACAAGCCAGCTCTCTACTACTCCCACTTACAGTCATGGTGTTTTGAACTCTGAACATGGTTATGAAGATGTTTTGAGTAATTTAAAGGTAATTGGAAATTTTATTATAGAATAATCCAATAATATAAACTCTCAAGTAACACAAGAATGACTATGATAATCAATGCAATATATATACATAGTCATCAATCATGAATGGGCACTTATAGGTGTTATAAAGAAGATTAATCATGTTGAAATGGAGTGTGGAAACATATTTCAAGTCTTAAAATGTTTTAAACTCCCATTTTGAGCTAATGGAGTGTCTAATAATATTTACAAGATCCTTCATCATGGATAATATCCATTTTCTATCCTCATTGTCTTATATGCTATTGTGTGTGCATTTACAGACTCTCACAAAGACTTGAGAATATTTCATAAGGAAGTTATAGCATGATTTTATGTAATCATTAGGTTATAAAAATATGTATATGGATTTATAACCAATTATGTGGTCATATCATATGCACATTGCCTTTATTCCAAGTCACTAGCTACATATTGAAATTCCCACCTATAGGTGGTTTACACAGAGATACAAAGTGTTTCATATAGGAATTTAGAATGATTTGAAACATTAATTAGGTTTGGGGAGATTATAAATACCTTGAAAATCATATTTTAATCATTAGTTAAGTAGTCAGGATTAAAATCTATCTTCAAGTGAAGTAATTTTATTTTAAGGATAAGTTTTCCCAAAGCACCAAAACATATCCCTAATAACTTTTGTTGATTCCATATAACATTGTAGCATGGATTCTAAGTGAAGTTGAAGGAATGCATATTGTATCACTATCATAGGGGTGGAATATTGAAAAAATGAGTGGGTGTGTAACTAAATGGAAATGATGTTTGAAATCCTCTATGTTACACATTTGTTCACTAAAGTTTGGTAGTGCTTTCTATAGGATTTGAGCTTCCAAAGTAACCCATACACCTAAAGATAGTAAGGTGATAACATATATTCATGGTAAGTGTTTATAAGGAAGTTAGGAGAACATAAATGATTCAAAGGTCATCAAGAATGTTTGAAAAGCTTAGAATGAACCTCCATCAACACCTACAAGTGTATCTTTTGCTCAAAAGGGCTACCTATAACATTCATACAAGTGACTCACCAATTCATAAGGTAAACCTTAGAAGATATCAACCTTAATTATAACCTTTCTAATGGTAATTGATTCAAAATACTTACAAAGGGATCCAAGGGTATGTGTTACTGATTTCAATGTTGATTTATACCTATAGGACCCCATTTTGTTCCAAGATAGTCAACTATAGTTGACTATAGTATAATAGTGGCCTAAATAATGCTTACCTTGGTGATTGGCATAATAAATGCATAATGAGTGGTGAAAAAATGACTATGGAATGACATTGGAAGAATCAAGAAAGTCTTTAAGCATTGTATGTAATATCTGAGATAAGATATTCACCTACATGTATGGTGTTTTGAGGCAAAACATAGTCAGTCAACCTACATTCCATATTAGTCAAAGTGAGAGGAGAAGAAATCCAAGATTTTATGAGGGTATAATGATAAAAATTATTTTAAAGGATACCAAAGTGACAATTACCATTCCATAGAACCCTCATAACATGGAAACAAGGGAAGGAGGGACTCCAGCAATGCAACCTATCGTCACATGTTAAAACCCTGCACAATAAAAATTCACCACAAGTATATCTTCAAGGTTTTGAGGGATTGGAGGGTGTAGTGGTATGATAAAACCCTAAAACATTTCATATAGGGTCCCCACCCATTTCAGATTCCCATAATACCCTCCTTTTACCTTTGGTAATAGGGAAAGTGCCCTTTATTTTATCTCAGACAGAGGGCACTCCCTAAAGATGTAAATATATAAGTATATGAAGATGAGAGGATGAGTTAGAAGTTGATGAAGCCCTATATGAGGGTTTAGTCATATAAAATGTGAAAATTGGTACATTGAGTGTGGCTTGTGACATTTAACCCATAGGTCCCAATCATCCATAACCTTCTAGATAGTGATTCCACCTCATCCAAGTACTTTTCCTATGACAATTCCATCCCTTTAGGTCCTATACCTTCAAGACAATATCAAAAAAATTATACTCTAGTGTTGGACCCTAGGGTGCCCATTTTTGACACTCCTATCCAAGTGTATTTTTATCTCTAATGGTCACTTACTTCTAGTTTTTATCCTTCTTCTTATCAGCTTAACATGAATACATTTGACCCATGACCAACAGATCTCTATAAAATCCCATTCAAATTTCATTTAGAAGGGGTTGGAAAATATTACAAAGGAAGCAAGAATACAATAAAAACTACTCAGGCATATTTACCTATTCTCTACATAGAGCCATCCAATAAAACTACAAGCTTATTCAAACCCTTACACTAGTTCCTAGCCACCTCAAACACACATAGTTTTATCATTTTACATCTTCATACACACTATTTCTCAAAGCACATCAAGTGGAAGAGCTACATATGTCTTGATCCCTCTTTTTAGTATTGGTGTGTAGGCAATGTGCCCACATAAGGGGTGTGGATACACATTCCATACATTTTACACACACTAACCCCACCCTATCTCAAATTTTGTCAAAGCATAATAGAGTCTTAGGTTTG
The DNA here is from genome assembly GCA_037957365.1 of Torreya grandis. Taxonomy (NCBI): domain Eukaryota; kingdom Viridiplantae; phylum Streptophyta; class Pinopsida; order Cupressales; family Taxaceae; genus Torreya; species Torreya grandis. Next base: position 441,584 of record JARHVA010007535.1, on the reverse strand, counting down.
AAGACTAAATCAGAACTATAGGGAGTTTTTCAAACATCCAATATCCAAAATTTCATAGGTAGGCTCACACAGGGATAATGAACAAAACATAGAAAGCTTAGGCCTCCAAGACAACAATGATAGAAGAGGACTATAGCATTGTACCTTAAGGTGTCCTATTTTAACATTCATATCCTTTCATGAAAAAAAGGATAGATATTGATTCATGACACTATCACGGTCTTTCAAAATATATTTTAGACCTTGTCTCAATCGTCTCAATCTAGTTTAAGCTAAGTATTATTTTCTCTTCATTTATTACTATTTTTATAAAGTTGTAAAAATACAAGTAAATGACACAAATCAATAATTAAATTATTACAATATTATTTACTAATTTTATATTCTAGACCTTTAATTAAATTAGAAATAAGACTCTAATATTACCAAAACTATTAAATGATTTGGTGAACTTGACTTACTTCATTTTCACATAAAAACCCTAGGGAAAATTCCTTTCTAATTTTTCCAATATTTTTATAATTTTTTCCTTGCATATTTAAATTAGAAATTTAAATTAATTTTTAAAATTCCATATTAATTTAAAAAAAACCATTTTCTTCCAAATCCTAGTTGATATAATAGGTCCCTTTAAATCAAGAGTTTTCCAAATTTTTTTTGATTTTTTACTTGCATATTTAAATAAAAAATTCAAATTAATTTTTAAAATTACATATTAATTATGAAAAAAATAATTTTCTTCCAAACCTAGTTACACATACTAGGTTCCATTGCTTTTAAGGTATCATCTTACATCTAAAATCAGATTTCACATAAAAAAACAAAAATGTATCTCATTTACTTAAAAACATTTCTTGCATTTCCTGCAAATAATAAGGAGACCATACTTGGTCCTATCATGTACATGAACAATGAAGTTTACCATATGTTAATGCAAAGCTTCATTAGTTCCCTTTCATGCTTACTTTTCATAATATGGGATGATATTAAGAAAGTTATTGTTAAACATAGTAAGATCCCTCTCCTTCACAACATTGTTTACTTTTATTAAATACAAGGTTTCATTACATACTTTCTATCTCTCATATGGAAAAAATTTCAACTTTATCTTGATAAAAATATTATAAATATCATATCACATGTCAAAAAAAAATTATCCATTAGTGCATAATTCCATTCTCTCTATCCCTTTCTTTCTATCTATCATATGGAAACTTTTTGAGTTTATCTTTCTAAACATGTTAGAAATGTCATGTTACAAGTCAAAGTCTTTTATACAATAGTGCAAAGTTCCATGCTCTCTATCCCCTATTTGTTATCACTCATGTGTAATGTTATTTATAATCATATTATTATACAAATTATAATTCTAGTTACATGGAATTTATCCCACATACATGGTTTCTACCTAGAGGATCCACTGCATAAGCTAACAACCACCTATAAAGTTTTAATGTCATATCTTATGCACATGAATGAATTTTTTTCCTCCTCTCCCCCAAGAGGGTGATATATACTTTCCCTCTAATTATGTCCATGATATCACCCATCCAAAATGTGAGGCAACCTATACTATTATTCCTAATGCATAAATTCAAACCCATTTCAACATATGTGATTACATGTTCAATCAAAAGCAACTAGGGTTTACACTTGTGATACTCTAAGGGATCAAATAACCTGTATTCACAATTTAATTTCATATTTACAAATGCAAAATAAGCTATTACATGAAAATATAAAAGCATTGGAAAATCATATTATAACAAAAAAGCCTCAAAGGCACCCTAGTGCTAATCATGTATATGCACCTTCACCCAGTCAATTGGTCGCAAGTAATGTTACATATCAAAACAATAAATAAAAAAAAAGTAACTCTATAGCTAGTGATTCAAAAAACATTCAGAGATCAAATAAGATTTTAAGTAAGGTACTAAGATAAATGATTAAATATAGATATTATTGCACATGTCATAAAATGCATGTACATCACATACATTCATGTTTGGGATTAAAATATTAAATATAATAGATATCTACTCATGAGGACCCTAATATAAGTAAATCAATCATGTAATCCATAGTGACACAAGAACACATTCACAAATGGTCAAATTTAGAAATAGTACAAAAGTGGTTACCAAATCATAACTTAGAACAATAAAAGGATAAAAAATAAATATAAAAATAACAAAAAAATACCATAAATGTAGGTAAAACATGTTAAATATATAAATATACCTTTCCAAATTGAGACTCAAATTTCAATGCAATATGGGTTTGGCCAAAAACATCTACAATAATTTGATTATCAAGGTCAAGGGTTGGGCAAGCATGATCAAGGCATCACTACTCCTATTCTAGCAATTGATAATGTTTGTAACCAACATTTGGGATTAATTGAATATCCTAAGGAAAATAATTCACAAACACAATTTATCAAAGGAAAATATCTAGATACAAAAAAATTCAACACTAACATTCCATTGGTTCACAATTAATAAGATAATGATGAGTGGAATAATATAGGTTATTATGATTTCTAGGATACCGACAATAAATCTAAATATTCAATCATATTTTTAGCCATTCCCTCGTGCTTCATGATCATGCATGATTCCTTTGTAATACAAGACAACATGATAGGGAGTCTCTTCCAAGACTCATCAGTTTGTATCATTTTTTTCCCAACTTACTTTTACATAGTCTCTTTTCAGCTTACTTGTACATAATTTTTCAATTTACATTATACATAGTTTGTTTTGATTACTTGTACATAGTTTCTCAGTATTTCTTGTACATAGTCTCTTTATGATTTATTGTACATATATTATTTTAAAAATCCAAAAAAAATACAAAGTTTCAAATTCTAAAAACATTCAAATATGTCAAAATACCAAAAATAATATAATATTTCAAAATAAAAAAAAACATTCAAAAAATTCAAAAACATAAAACCATTTAAATTATATGCATTATCCATGATTTACATTTATACTACCATGCTAGACATATATTCATTGTTCTATGCTATTGTTTGTTAATTTATCTACATTACCATGCTTCACTTGATAATCTTTTAGTGTGTGCAATGAATTTCATATCCTTGATTGCTTCACTCTACCCATTGAGGGGGCATCCTAATTCATACATTCAAGACATACATCAATATATCTACCCCCTAGGGGTATATTATACATTACTACACCATCCAAGTTATGTAAATCCTACATGACATACTCTAGTTATCATGCTGATATACATTACTTACTAACATACATAGATTACTCTAATGATATTCACTAGTATATAGCACTTATGTATTTCTTAGCATCTACCTAGTCTTGTACTACATGTCTTACATACTTTCACTTCTTGATTTGATTATTTAGATGCAATTTTATTTCCAATATTTACATGTTTTAATTTCTTACTTTGTGTAGCTATATGTGATTGCATTTCTTAGTTCTTATTTTGTCTCCCTTATATGCTTTAGGAAATTTACCAATGTCCTTTGCTTATATTCTTGTGTGTGCCTTAGGACATTTTCCAATGTCCTTTGCTTGTACTCTTCTCTATGATTGTGGATTTCATGCCAACCTTGATTTTTTCCAATTGTATGTGTATGTGACATTTAAACATGCCTTTTATGCTTGATTTCCAATTTGAGTGGCATGTGTCCATGTCCCTTGTTTTCCTATCCCATTGGCCACTCTTGTATGCTTCTTTATTCTTACCTTATGTGATTATTGCTTGATTTAATTTCAATTATTTGTAATTCCATGATCCACATCATGCATTATCTTGGTTTTTTAGATGCCATGATGGATATCATGATCCATACCCCCTTGAAAACTAAAAACTAACTAGACTTCTAGTTTTAGTCCATTAAATTTCACATGCTCTTAAATTATTATATCTATCTAGGCATACCCCTATTAATCTAACAATATCTCATACAAACCATGTTATATCTTGTTGATTATCATTTCTATATCATGGAATTTCACAGCATAACACACTTTTAGGGATATTTATTCTGAGGATAATCATTGAAGGGTCTTCATTCCTACCCTTAGAAGAGGGGGAAATAAATAGGTGTTTTGTCATAGAAAGCAAAGCTCCTACCAGTTAAAAAAATAGCTTTCAAAACACCTATAATAATATCCAAAATTCAAACTAGGTAGAACAAACTAGGTAAATAGTGATAACCATAGAATAGTCATCAAAATTAGCTCAAGACAATAGGACCAATATTGGACTATAACACTAGAAAATAGGATGTTTTATTTCAGTGATCCTATCTAAATAGTAAAAAAAATGCATTTTTTTAAAAGAGACAAAAAAGTAAGTACATTTATAGTTTTGTCAAGAATAGTTTAGTTCAGAATCAATAGTTTTAGTATAGTTTTTCCTAGAGAATCTAGATATAAAGGGCATCATGCATGGCATGATGGCTATCACTTCCATTTATAGACTAGGAAATTGGTATAACTTCTAGATCAGAATCCATGTTTTAGACACTAGTGATTAGGGGTAATGTGTGTGGCATATTTCACTTCTTTCTTTTCTAAATTTAGTACATTACTTAGGTATTATCAGTAGTTGCATGCCTTATTCCATCTATATGTGGTTGGAATCATTTTTGAGTGGCTTTCACATAAGCCTATTGCCTATTTTTGGAGTGGCTTTCATATAATCCTAATCTCCACCTTTTTTGAATAGCCAAGAGTGGCCTAGTTTCCAACACACATTTGGCTATCCATGTTACATCATCAAATTATAGAACATTCATGGGCTTCAGGAGCTATCTCATTGACATACATTCATACTAATATCAATTCATAGCTTCACTTAGTGTGTAATTATGGAGCCAAAGGACTAGCTAACCTTTGTATTCTTGAGCCACCTACTTAGAGGGATTGGACACACAGTTCAAACATCATTTATCACATAGATGACCACATAGATTCACTTAGTGGGTGATGATGGAACCAAAGGTCCAAACTTTTCATTATTGAGTGACTCTTAAGGAATTGAGCACTCATATCTATTCTCAATATTACTCTTGGTATAACATCACTCAACATCAAAATATGTTTTGTATTGCTTCATGTACCCGATGAAGTGTATTCATTCCTTTATCTTCTTCTCTCTCTTACCTAGTTTTTGTACATTTTTATTTTATATATAGCATATCTAGTAAGAATTGATCTACTCTTTATTTTTATCTTTCAGATTTACACTTCATGACATGCTCTCTCTATGTACACCCAACATCACATAGCTTCATGAGTTTCACCCTTACAAGTATGTTTAGGTGCACTTTTTATTTTTACTTTATCTTAGTATTTTGTTTTACTACATCAATATAATAAAGGGTGGGAGAATGTAGTCATATAAAATGTGAACATTGATAACTTGAGTGTGTCTTGTAATATCCAACCCATAGGTCCCTCTTGATTGATCTCATGGCCATTCTAGGTACCTTTTCATTGATTCCCAGTCATATGTATCACCTCTCCCAAGATATTTTTTGTAATAATTCCATCCCCCTATGTCCCATACCTTCAAGACAATAGTGCCCAACTTAGACTATAGCATCGAACCCTAGGGTGTACATTTGTAGCACTCCTATCTAAGTGCATTTTTAGCTCTAATGGTCACTTCCTTTTGGTTCCTATCCGTCTTCTTTTCTGCCTAACATGAATACATTCAATCCATGACTAACAAATCTATATAAAATCCCATTCAAAGTTCATTTAGAGGGCATTGGCAAATATTACAAAGAAAGCAAGAATAAAAGAAAGACTAATCAGGCATAATTCCCTATTCTCTACATATAACTATCCAATATAAATACAATCTTATTCAAACCCTTACACCAATCCCTAGCCACCTCAAGCACACCCAATTTTATAATTTTTAATCTTCATACACACTATTACAGAAAGCACATTAAGTGGGAGAGCTACATATGGCTTGATCCCTCTTCAGATTATTGGTATGTAGGAAGCATGCCCACATAAGGGGTATGGATACATGTTCAATGTATATTACACACACTAACCCCCATATCTCAAAGTTTGTCAAAGCATAATGGAGTCTTGGCTTTGAATACTAAATCAGCTTTACAAGGAGTTCTATAAATATTCAACATCTAGAATTTCATAGGTAGGCTCAGATAGGGACACTGAAGAAAACTTGGAATGTTTAGGCCTCTAGGATAATAATAGTATAAGAGGTTTACTGCACTAGACCCCAAGGTGTCTTTTTTTGATGCTCCTATCTTTTAATGAAATGAAGGCCATATCTTGAATCATGACACTATCATAGTCTTTCACAATAGATTTTAGACCCTGTCTCAACCATCTCAATCCATTTTAAGCTATCTTATTTTCTCTTCATTTATTAATAGTTTTAGAAAGCTATAAAAATTAAAATAAATTATATAATTTAGTAGCTAAATTATTTTAGTATTATTTACTAATTTTATATTCTAGACCTTTAACTAAATTAGGAATAATACTCCAATATTCCTAAAACTATTAAATCAGAGGGTGTGGTATGTTTAATAATACATGAAAAAACATAAATAACCATGCACAATTGATTATATTGAATTAAGGTGGTTCAAACCTACAAGGATGCAGGTAGACCTACTTGGCCTAGACTAGGCCAATTTCCCTTTTGGGGATCTACTATTAATTTTTTCAGTAGATGAGCATCCCAATGAGTTATAACATTTTCATATGGGAATTTAAAGTGTGTTAAAGCTTGTAACATGTAGATTAATTCATAGACAAGCCATATTTTGGCTCAAAACACATTAGGCCTACACAAAATGGAGAACAAAGCTCAATAGGACAACTTAAGACGTTCATAACTACTTGGAGGATTTACTTAGGAGTTTGAGTATTTGGGGTATATTGAATAAGATATTTAACAATATCTTTTTTTATTTTTTTTACATATTAGATGTCAAACCTATATGAACAATCCTTAGAGAAAAAAAGTACTCTAAACCCTCTAAAATTGTTGTTAATGACCCAATTGATAAAATTAATGAGAATAATAATCTAAGAGGAATTTAATTGTCTTAAAAGTTATTTAATATTGTAAAATACTCTCTAGGGCTCATCCCCATCCATTTTAGTTGTGTCTTACTTGTACAGACAAGCTTGGAAATGGATTTTATTGACTATTTTTTGTGTCTTACAAGTAAAATTGGGTATTAATAGATTAAATTATATGTGGGAGATATATTATTACTTAATATAACTCACCATGACAATTTAATACTTCACATAAGCCTATAACTATCTCTACAAACACCTTCATCTCAGTTAATCAAAACTAGCTAGGGAATAAGCTAGTGAGAGAGTGAAAAATATAAATGGGAGGCCTTTTAAGGTATACCTAAAGAATATATGTCTATTTAGGTTAATAAAATGTGTCATAAACCACTATTTATTGATCATATTGGAAAATTTATGGCCAACTTTGGTGACAAGTGTGAAGGGTGAGTGAAAGAGGAGTTATTTAGATTACAGGCAGTGATAACTCATCTCTAGAAGAATCCTAATTATTAGGGACACCTAAAATTCATGTTATAGAATTTATATAACTCCTCACCCTTATTTAAATAATCACATTTTTTCCTAGTCAGCTGTGGGACGTTCCAAGAAGGCCAAAAGATGAAGGTAATTTTCTAAGCAAGTAATTGAGGAGTTCTACACCACATTTCAAGAGTTTCATGTTTTAAAGGACATTTATCCAGGTATAACTTGAATTTTCTATTTAATATTAATATTTAATACATGTGTAACTCCTTTTATCAATATCACACATGTCCTAGTGAATCTTGGACTTTATTATCTTCTTTTCTCTCTCAAATTCTATATGTAGTAGTCATTTTAGCTCTTGTAGCTAATAACACACCATGTATGGAAAAGACCTGATGTAATAAAATTGTATTTTGAATTTTAATAATTAATAAAAAAAAAAATTTCAGATCAATAACATTTTTATAAGTGTGCAAAGTGATGTATGGTGATGCTAAGTGATAATCTCATATCCTTGCTTCTCCTTATCCTCTCATGTTTATGCAATAGTTCCTATTCTAATAGGTCATATAGATTGTATTCAAATGTGTTAGGATATTTTAAAGTGTATAATTATTATTATATTCTAAAATATTCCATATGATTCACTTACCTTGTATTGCCTCATGTATATCACCTCTATATTAAAACATTGATGTTAGAACCTTTTAAGACATGGAAGCTAGTTTATATGTCTTGTTTCTTAGTGAAATAAGTATGATGGTCTTGTGTAAATACTTATGGTGCATCACCCTCTTATACTATTTTATTTTCATGCAAAATTTTATCCCTTTACCATAATCAAATAATTATTTAGGTGATAATTACTTTAAGGCATATTCAAGGAGCTATCCCTTAAACCTAGAGGTCTACTTCTATTACAGGTACACCCACGTACCTAAAAGTATTCCCATGTTACCAAAATATGAAGGAGTCTTGAACACCCACATTTAAGGTTTGATATTTGGTTGCATCAATACCCAAAATATTCTGACATATCTTAGTTAATTTCAAATCTCTTTTTATGATCACTTAGAGGAATGTCACCTCAGAGTCCCATAAATTTTAAAATGTCCTCATCAATTTGGAAGAGATTGATATACATGAAATTTTATTAGTCCCAATTAATGATTTGAGGGTATTGGAGGTTGAAGGATGGTGGTATAACTAAAAAGGTTAGTATAGGAAATTTATTCATAAAGGATACAAAAGTATTCTTTTTCAATGTCAAAATAAATTTCCTCAAAGATTATATAAGTGTCACTAACATACTCCAAATGGTCACTAGGGTGTTTGTATCTAATTCCATGAGATTATTTATTTATGCATATTTGTATGGGTTCTTATATCAACTATTCATTAAGGACTAGTCCAATTCATTTATATTCCATGATTTGAGACATTTGATTTACTATATGATATTGTTTGTTTTGTAAAAAAGAGGCTAAGACATCATCATATAACTAGGATTAATTGGAGATTTTAATATTTTAAGTTTCAAGGAAACCTAATTTGATAAAAGAGGCTGAACCAAATTGATAGGATACCTATTATTTATTCTTGTTCATGTTAGGCATGTCATAGCTTTGAGGATAAATTAGGATCTTACCCACATGGAAAACATCTTGGATTTCATATTCTTAAAATCAGATTTGGATGTATATGGAAGGTCATTGTGATGTATGTAGGAAGATGACTTAGTCAATTTTGGTGTTTTGGATATATCCATTTTATATGAATTTTTAGTAATGGGATAATAATTGGTTTTATGGTATCACCCTTCCAACATTTTATAATATTGAAAGGATTGAGGATCACTAGGTATGGTTAATTTTAATTCCCAAATTTTTAAATCTAATAAATTGGTATAAGGTGAAAGGTATACCTTGAATGTCATGAATCCATGGTTTTATGAGGAGGATGTTATATGAGATATCAATGTCAATAACATGTAGCAAATTTTACTACATGACATGCCCAAAAATGATAGGAAGATGTATAGTTCATATTGATTACCTTTATTCATTGTCATACACATTAATTTTGATAATTTTTAAATCAAATTCTACTTTATAATAAACCATATGTTTAATCAAGATCAAAATAAAAAAATTTAGTCCCAATACATTATCTACATGTACCCTATTAAATTTGTGTTTGGTGATGTTAGTTTCTATGTATAAATGGAGATTATGGGATGGACCCACAAGAGGTATGTAATTCTAATCAAAGGTGAATTTATGAATCAAGGAGAGGTATCCAATGAGTGTTTGAAATTAGGATGGATCAATGTAATTATTTATTCTTGACTCTTGAAGGATTTTATATAGAATGTCATTATTAATAATGGATGCTTTGAGAAGATCCAAGATAGATATCTGGGTAGGAGTCTTCTCAAGATATTTGATAATGTTTTAGCTTCATTCAAGGGTTGGTAGATGATGCCCTTGAATAATTATTATATTGTTCCTAGTTATGATAGCACAATCTAGTGATTTATATTTGATGTTGGCTATACATTTATCAATGTGTTAGATATGGCTAATTAATGAATCAGGAGAAGATCTTATATAGTTGATGTTATTGGTTTGTGAATTTTGACATCAATTTTTTTTTAATGAGTTTAATTATATTTTATAAAGGGACCTTTTTATATCCCTAAATGATGATTTTTAGATGTAGTTGCACTTCCTTCAAGTTTAATATCTCAAGATCTATCAGATCTTGAACAAAATTATTTAATTTCATACACATATTAGTTGAATTCCTTTTATTTTTATTAATCTCAAAATATTTATTTTATTTATATTAGGTATGATTTAGTTTAATTTTTTAAAATAAATTTGTTTTTGGGAACACAATCATGTTTACAACAACTAGCTTACAAAATATTGTTTTCAGTGATTCCCCCAAAGTATATTATTTCCTTTTGACTTCTTGTTTGGGCTAGCCACTAGGAGTGGTTATACTAGAAGTGTTTTATATTACTTGGATATGTATTTAATCAATCAATCCATGACTAATAAAATTATTATTTTTGATAAATAACTTAGGATTATTTGATTGTATTTGATTTTGGTGATCCTTATTAAAAAGTTTCATCAATCCTTTGGCTACAAGGGATTTTTTTATTTAAATTCATTATTTAAATATTTCATCAAAGGTAGTAGTGAAATGGAATTGGAAATGAAAATCAATTTCTTGGTTAAGGTTGGAAATGAAAATGCTAAACAATTTCTTCTTAGAGATCAACTAAGGGAATATACTTTCTAAAATTCTCCTATGTTGTAGTAATGAAGAAAATTTTTCTCCATTATGTTGTTTTTATTTGCATAGATACATCATGGTAATCTCTTGATAAAATATTTAAGAGAAATGTTTTAAGAATATTTTATATAGATATTAAAATGTAGTGATGGGCCCCTTAAGAAGTTTTAAGAACCATTCTAAATCCTAGCCTCTTAGTCTTCGGGGGAATAATCTAAGAAAATAAATGTCTCTATAAGTAGCTTCTTGGTAAGACATGAAAAATTATTTGACATGCTCCATAATATTACCCTTTAAATTATATTTATAAAACTTTGATGGTTAAAAATAAGGATAAAATGGGATTCATAGTCCAAATAATATCCCTAACCATGCCACTACGGGCATCCTCTTACATCTATATTTTTTTCTTTCTACATTCTTTGAAAAGTTGTTTCTTCTAGTCACAACACCCTTTTAAAGAGGATAAAATATAAACATCCTAATTATGAAACCTTATTTTTTTATTCATATAAATCATTATTAATTAACCCTCTCTATCATTTTATCAAGTCCATGCTCACATTACCATAGTAAAAACATGACCCCCATCTAACATTACCACATCAATGATACAATCCATATAATACCACTAACATTATCCCATAAATAATTATATAAATTAACCACTATTAACTAATCCCATTCACATAAAAATAATATAAATAAATCACTCAACTCTCTCAACTAGCTCATTAAACTTGTCAAACAACTCCCTCAACCAACACCCTCAACATCCTCAATAAATGAAGATCAATCTCATCCATCCAAAATTAATATATGAAAATAAATTTAGATTAATCACACCTATCCATTTTATCATCCAAAAACCTATAAGAACACCATTCATCCTTAATTTTCACATCTCTTTCATCTATGAATATGTTGGGAAAACTCTAGTAAAAACTATTGAGAATTATTAAATCTCTTGAATCCTTTTTTCATCTTGGACATCACACATCTTAGGTGAATTTTATGTATTATCTTTTAAAATATTTTAATAATCACTAATCAATTAATCATGAACACATACATGAAAAAATTATGATATTCATTTATTAGGTGAATTATGTGTTCTCTTTAATTTTGTTCAATTAGATGTTATGTTATATTAATAGTATAAACTTGATATTCATTATTAGTTTCATTAAAATATTAAAATCTTATCATATTATTTTATAATTATAATAATATCTTAGGTGCATGTTGTATAAAATATTTCACAATATATTATTATATTATTTTAAAAATTATGGTTCACCCTTTCCCCTTTAATATTATGAAACTAAAAATATTTATTTTATTTATACCATGTGGGATTTGGTTTGATTTAAACATAGGGATTTATTTGTGGGAAAGTAATCTCATTTGCAACAACCAAATTGAAAAATATTTCTTCCAATGATTCCCAAAGAGGTATATACCATCTCATTTTGATTTTTTATTTAATTTTGTCCTTAGGAATGGTAATTATATAAATGATTTGTTCTAATTGAATATGTTTTACATTAATTACTCTATCGCCAATGAAATTATTATTTTTGAGAAATAAATTAAGATTTTTTTATTGTGTTAGATTTTAGTGATCCTTATTATAATGTTTCCCTAATCTTTTGGCTACAAGGGATTTTTTGGTCTAACCTCATTTTTCAATGATTTAATTGAAGGTAGTAACATAATATACTTGTAAATGAAAACCCATTTCTTAGGTAAGGTTGGAAATGAAAATGCCAACCAATTATTTATCAGAGATCAACCAAGGGATTATGCTTGCTAAAATTCTCCAAAATTGTAGTAATGAAGCAAAGATTTATCCATTCCATTATTTTGCATTTGCTAGATCCATCATGGTAAACTCATGTTCTATGTTTTAAGAGAAGTGTTTTACAAATATTACATATAGATCTACAAATGTTGTGATGGACCCATTAGGAATATGGAATATCAATTATAAATCCTATCTTCTTAGACTCTATGGGAATAATTTGAGTAAAAAAATGTCACTATATGCAACTTATTGGTAGGACATGAAAAAATATTTGATGTGTTCCCTAGGATCACTCTTTCCCTTTTATTTGTCAAAATTTGGCAGTTCATAGTAAGGAGTGAAGGGGAATAACAACATCAATTGGTAAAAAGGATAGGGGAACATCTACTAAAATTTTTACTTCTCAGTTTGATTTTGGATTCCCTTTTATAGTCCTTAGAGATCATCCTTAATAGCTTTCTAGTCTTGGGAAAATGGTGTGCCAACGAGTGGTGATAATGGTGGTAAGATAAAGGGAATATCAAGGACATGATTCATTATTGATTATTGTTTATTAGATTGTTGGTGATGTGAAGGTTTTGTTGTTTAAGCATTAAAATGGGAAGCTAAGTTTGCCAACTATTTACTTAATTGTTTAATTTGATCAAATATAACTTGGTTCTATTCTTGATGGAGTTGTTATGATAGAACTGATTTTACCTTACCTATATTAATATGATAGTTATGTGGATTTGGATTTTCATTGGTTAATTTTATGTTTTATTTATTTTAGCTAATGGGATTACTAGAGGTGGCTTGATCCTGGCTAGTAAGGGTTTGTTATTTCCTAATTATAATGTGGCTTAATTTTTTAGTAATATAGCCAGTAATAATTTTAGATCCTATATTAATAATTTGCATAAGGGTATCATATATATTCTCCTATAATAATTATTATACTTTGGCATGACTTAGTATAGTTGTAAATAGGTCATTAAGGTCATCATTATACTATATTTGGTTAAATAGGATATCAATATCATCATCATGGGTTTTATTTTGATTAAAGGGTTCATAAAAATAAAATGAATTTTAGTCAAAACTATTTTAAATGTCAAGGATTTGATTCATTCTTGCTTGATGTCTAATGGTTGATGCCATTAGTTTTATTTTGGACTAAATCAATTTGATACTAGTTTCACAAAAAATATATGGGGTGGGGAGGGATTACACATATGAAACACACCCTAAATTTAATCAAGTGATAGTGTAACCAAATAGTGGCCCATAGATATAGCTTGAATAAATGTTATGGGTAGTCTTAGGGAATGTTATTCTCCCAACATCACTATGTGATTGTGGCCAAAGGGTTCCTCAACTAGGTTTCCACAAGCTCACTAAGTAGGTCTTATTTATATATGAGTCCCATGTCCATTATGCAAGGGTGTTATTTAAGGCACATGTATTGGTGGAAAACAACCTAACTTCATGTAAATATGGTAAAATTGATTTTTTTCTTAGCCAAATACTATAACAACTTCTTAAATTTTATAGTACATTGAAACATGGAATTTAAATAGTTTTTGGTGATTAAATCCAAGTCATTAAACCCATATGATAAATAAAAATAAAACCCTGACCATTTAGGTTTCCAAGATTGCCTTTAGGTATAAGGAAAGAGCACACATCAATTAGGCTTGGGGGACACAAGTAACTAAACTTTTTCTAATTCTCAAAATATATACTTAGTGTGAGAGAAAAGAATATGATATTTTTAGTCATGTACACACAAAATTAAAAAAAAATATGTGACTTATTGACTATGTGCTAAATTTGACTAATTTTGCAGTCTTATTTCAACAAACCTACATTACACAAGTTAGTAGTTTGAATGTTTTGGTCTACATCAAACCTATCCCTTCATGTTAGAATAGAAAATAAAAATGTTAGTACTTTTAATGAAAATGTTATAGCTCAGAACACAAATGATATTAGTCAAACAATAATCACCACTATTTAGATCTTAACCACTAATATGTAGAACATAAACATTAATTTATAGAATTAATCTAAATAATATAAATTCTAATCTATATAAAACAAATGCTAAATCTCAGAACACAAACACTATTATCTAGAAACAAATTAATAACAATAAAAACTCTATTTCCAAAGACAATAATGTTGATCCTCAAGGTGGAAATAGTAAAACACAAAACACAAATGTAAATACATAGGAAATGGAAACCAAAAACTAAAAATATAAAATAAACTCAAGTTTCCTTACCACATAGACTATAACCTGAACCATAATTATGCAAAAATCTTATAAACAACAAACTAGTTAGAAAAAATTCTTTGAAAAATCAAAAAGGTATAATAAATTAAAAAGGGAATGATGTCCTACTAGGAATACCATAAATATATATGTTAATATTTAAATCTTGAAAAGAAACTAGTAATGAATAATAAGTTACTATTCTAAATCTAACATATCATTCAATGGATAAAAATGAAAGAGAACAAAAATTTACCTTTTCCTATCGAATGAAGATCCTCCTTCATTGACATGGATGTGTTCATGATTGATTGTTATCATTTCTCAAATATTTTTCAAGATTTTATGTAGGATACACCCAAGATGTGTGATGGAAAACATGAAAATGGGATTCAAGAGATTTAAGAGTTCTCAATAGTCATCAAAATAATTTTCCCAAGATTTTCATAAAGAAATAGGTGTAATAGATGTGATAATGAAGGATGAAGGGTGTAATTATAGGTTTTTAGATAACAAAATGGATGCTTAGAATTAATTTTAATTATTTGTATTTATGTATTTTGGATGGATGAGATTTAATCCTAATTTAATGAGCAATTTGAAGGTGTTGATTGGTTAATGTGCTATTTGAGGGAGTTATTTGACTAGTTTAATGAGTTGGTTGAGGGAGTTATTTATTTATTTATATTATTTTTGTGATCATGGGATTAATTAAAATCCCATTAAATTAATTAATAGTGATTAATTTAGCTAATTATTTATGAGATGATGTTAATGGGATTAGATGGGATTATCTAATAAATATGGTAATGTTAGATTGGATTCATGTTGTAATTTTGGTAATGTTAGTGTAAGCTTTATAAAACTCTAGAGTGGGGTCATTAATTATGAATTAGATGTTAAAACAATTAAGGTGCCATAATTAGGGTGTCTACACTTCACAGTGCTTTTTTTGACTTGGATTTGGTATGCTTTAGACATGGATTAAGATCTCTCTTAGTGATTGGATTTTAATCTAGGAGTAATAGGTTAGTTTTTATCAAATGTGAAATAGTGTATAGATATGTACCATTTAAGTAAAAATGTCCTCTTTGATCGAGGCCTTGATATTATTTATATATGAGTATAATTGGATAATTTATCATGATACGCTATATAAAATGTATGGGATGGCCCATATGAATGTATTATATTTTATAAGTGGAAATTACTAGGAGAGAATTGATACTATCAGGGTCATGTCAGTATCAAATAACATTATTGACCCTATTTAACGGTAGTTACCCATTCATAGGATGACTAAAATGAACATTTGGGCATGTTTGTGTAGGATAGTATGTAATTTTGACATAAACAATGAGGTTATTTTAGTTTAATATTATAAAATAAGGGTCACACCCATAAAAATCACTAGGATAAGGTGAGATGGAAAGTTAGGACCATATTTTTTTCATAAGTCAGTGTGGTAAATGTATTTCAAGATTATCATTTTCAAGTATTTAATTATATGTTTTATTGTATACAAATTCTCCCATTTTATTTTAGTAATGGAATAGATAGAGTAAAATGAAAATGTATTATTCAGTGTGCAAAACACACTTTGTCTTATATAATAAGCTCTAATTTTGGAAGTCACTCCAAAGAAAAACCTAAAATAAACATATGGTAATAAATGTCCATAAAATAAAATTTAAAATATAAACTTAAATTTTAAAATTAATGAATAAGGAAGGAGTACAATAATGCATTGATGAAATCCATGTTTCCATTATAACTTGTTAGAGATGATGCTTATTTGTTTAAGCATTAGAGAAAGGTGATTTATACTAAAGCACTTTAAGAGGTTCATCTTGTTGAAACATGAATAAATTTAGGGTGATCAAACCATAATTTTGTGTAACTATACAAGCCATTAGGTTGGGATTAAAACATTCACTAACCCTCATAAATGTGGGGAGATGTATGTGAAGTACTAATCCAAATAAATATTCAAATATGATCAAGATTGGGAACCACATGATGGGTTTACTAGAATTAATTCCATGGTTATTCAATGTTCATGATCATGAATATACATCACAATTAAAAACATGAATCAAACCATTACGAATGGATTTATATTTAATATTATTCACTATTTAGAGCAGATTGAAAAAGTTTTTGAAAATAAACAACTGTAATAGTGCTAACTACAAAATGTACAAATGTGCTTTAATCAATATCATTCCCATTTAGAACTATGGTAATATAAAATTGTCATAGTTTACATGTTCATGAAATAGTATAATTTACCTTGAATATATACCATGTGATATATAATGTTATGAATATATGTGCTTAACTTGAGAGCCTGTATGTCAAATGTATGTATATGTGAAAAACCTATCATTTCTATTCCTATAAACAATGTACATATGATCATGAGTATAGACTCAAGTGTATATGAATATGTTCTCAAGTGTTTGTAAAGTAAGTGAATTTGATTTGAATATACCCCTATAATATATTCTATTTTACCAATATTTATCATGTAACTTATCCCATCTAATACTTGAATCAATCCAAATCTCTAAAATCTACACTCTGATTCCCAAAATCTGATTTTTTTATTCATGGATACTTGTATATGTATGAAAATACCACTATAATTTCCCCCTTTTGAGATGATTTATGTATCTTATAAGTTAATTATCTCAAAATAAAATCTAACTTTATCATGTCATGTATCAAGATAATATCATGTATAATCATGTGAACAAGTGGAGAGTATGTCATCAAAGCATGTATGTAACTTATGTAATTCAAGGAATATAACTTCCATGTGTGCATGTGTGTGTGTGTGTGTGTGTGTGTGTGTGTGTGTGTGTGTGTGTGTGTGTGTGTGTGTGTGTGTGTGTGTGTGTGTGTGTGTGTGTGTGTGTGTGTGTGTGTGTGTGTGTGTGTGTATTAATGAATCACTCAATATTAACCATCACTAAAAATATAATTAAATAAGACTACATAGTAAAAGTGCATGATATGTATCATGACACCAATTAATTTTAGTAAATTTAAAAAACACATTAATCTCAACAATCTCAAGAATTAGTGTGACAAATAAAGATAATGTATACATACAAGGGACATGAATATGTCACAAAAAATAATGCCAAGGGACACATGAAAGAGACACATTCAGAGGACATAAATAAGTCACCAATAAAAGACATAGATATGTCATAAATAAGAGACAAAATATGTTTTAATCAAAGGACATCAATATGTCACATGAAAAAAGGATAAGGGACACATGTAAAGGGACATAAAAATGTTATAAAGAAAGCCAAGGGACACAGATGGTGGCTAAGATAAAACTAGCTTATCATGCAAGAGAGTAGAAAAATAATGAAGCATAGAACAAATAAAGACTAGTGTACACCATCCATGTGTATCAATGTCACATCATAGTATAATATCATATTCATGTAGCACTATGTAAGATATGAGTAACTATAAATACATATTTAATAAATATAGATAGATCAACATGGTAGAGAGGTCATATAAATATGTAACATATGATAGTGAAACATGTAGAATAAGATGCCCCTAGTACTGGCATGGCCACTAGATCAAGAAAATTCAAACATCTATATGTCTATATGTATGATGTGTTTTCTAAATCACACTCATAGACCATGAAATGCATATATATTTGAAAATAATATGCCATCTACCAAATATGTGATAAATAAAATATGTAAATAATATAATTTAGTAACCATGTCATGTTTAGGTCTCAATTTTTATTTTTAAAATATTTTAAACGTTTTTATTATTTTATTTTTTGTAATTTTTAAATATTTTAAAATATAAAATTGATAAATAATTATATCATTAGTGGGTGGACCATGGAGAGTTCCTATATCACATAGTGTGATGGTCACCTATCAAAAGTGAAAGGTACTAGATGTAGGCATAATAAAAATATAATAATAAATCATGTGTTGTATGGTAATTGTCATGATTATTACTTTTCAATCCCACATAATATGGGTAATTCTAAAAGGTCTAGAAATATATAGAGTACATTATGTATTAGGATAATGTCTTAATGCCTATGTCAACTATGAAATATGTTAAACTATATGTGGTACTAATTTAATATGTTTTATAGGATATGATGTCCCATATGAGCCCTTAATAACTCTCTAATATGTTAGATGTTGAATAGATATATATCTAGCAAACTCAACTAATTTCCTCTAAACTAAGTGTATATAAATATCATTCATATGTGTAACCACTAGCTATATAAATATTAGATGGGTGTATCAAAATAATATAGTGGTGGTGGGGGTGGAGGAAGAGATACCACTAGTTGTAGAGGTTACCAATATTGTAAATATATAAATGTTACTAACTTGTTGTAGTTTATGTACTTGAGATATAGATGCATTTTAGATAGTACTAAATGAATATTTTAAATCCAAAAGCATCCTAAAAACATGTCATAGACCTTGTTACTTTGTAGAGCCAATAATGGAGTGGCTAGTATGGTAGAGACCACCTAAATAGGTAATACTATGTGTCCAAGGGTATTTTATTTTTATCCATACAGTCTCTTAATTGTTCTTGATGTATCTTATATATTATTGTGTTAATTGAAGGGAGTAAAGAAGTTTCATTGTGCACATGTTCTCACTTTACCCAGTTTTAATCATGATACTATGAATAGGTTTATAATTGATATAAGATTGTATGAAAAATGCAATAAAATATTAACCATCATAAAAAATCTCACTGGCATCAAATGTGATCATAGGATTTTATGGTGAGGTGTCGATAAGTATACCAATAATCATGTCTATTGGGTGATCACATGTCTCAAGTGGAGGATATATATTGTATGCATAGTGTACATTGAAGTATATTTAATATCTATTATATCATACTTAGGAAATGGATCATTTGATATTTTTAATTTTTTATTTCTTTTTTTCTGTAGTCTAAATTCCCTTGTAGGTATGCTCAACTCAATAATGTTTTCTCAATAAGATCTTGTATCTTCTTGCTTAACTTGAATAATTTGTTTGTATAATGTATTGTAGTTTTATGATAGTCACAATATGAATTTATGTCATAGTTTTTTGGTGTAGACATGTTTGAATCAATCTCTGAGGAGAAGGAAAATTGAAGACATTAAACTCAAGTATATTCTATAATATTATATGTAGAGTTGATGGTAATCTATAAAATTTTATCTTATATGGAGTTGGCAATTGAAATTGATTTTTAGGTTGTGATGATGCATTAATTTCCATATTTTTCTCATTCCTATTGTAATTTGGTTTGACCTTGTTGTTTTTCTTCTTTAAAGCTTAATTTTTAAAGTATCTATAGGAACAGGTGTATACTTGAAATTTTTCAAATCTATGAGCTTAAATTATATGTCTTTTATCATGTGGAATATCACATAAAATCATTTGATCTCTTGAATATGATTAAATCATGGAGTGGTATAAGAAATCTTTTCTTCAATATGTACTTTAAATAATTTTTTTCCATAACATTAGTCATATTATATAGCATAGTCTTATATCAAGGTTTATAATCATTGATTGGCTTGTTAAAACCTTTTTTTAGTTTATAAATGTGCACATAAGAGAGTTTCTCATCAATGATAACAATTAAATTTGCTAGAAACTAGTATTCCAAAAGGTTTAATGCTCTGACTGATTAGAGGAGAAGGTCATAAAACCATCATAAAACATATTCCTTAAGACTTCTTAGGAATAACTTGGTTAATAATTTTTCATTGTATGTGTAATCCAAGAAATTTACATGGAATTATTTAAGGTGTTTTTATGGTTCACCTTGACATCCCATAGTGTAAAATTATGAGATACAAAACTTGTAGGTAAAGGATACATTTATTTATTAAGGAATGATGGATTATGAAATAAGACATGTAAATACATTGAATGACTAACTCTATATACACCTTGATATAAATAAAACACCTCAGCATATAGAGATATAAAAGTATACTTAAGGGAATGTGTAATGGGAAAGGTTGGTGGTGTAACATATGTAGTCATCAATGGAGGGATAAAGGTTACATGTGTACGAGTAAGCATAAAAATATGTTAGAAACCTTGTGTTTTCCCCACACCTTGATTCGGTAGAACATGTTTAAATAGGAGGGTTGATGTAGGGATAATATCAATGGTGTAAGTTTGAAAAATTATGTTTGGATTAGTAACTCAAAATGTTTGTTGGATATTTTAGAATGGGTCATATTATCCCCTAGATGTAGTAGTTTGGGATAGCATTTTATATTTGTCTCTTATAATATATAAAATTACATCAAAGTGATTTGGATTCAAGTTAAAATATTTTGTGAATTATTAGTCATAAATGGAATCAAATTGATCCATAGTACTTTTTTCATGTGTATTATCAGTCTCAAATTTTAAGATAAGTCCATTAATAGGGTGTTTAGTATGTACTATAGAATATATATATATATATATATATATATATATATATATATATAGATTTGGAGGAATGAATTGGGTCATGTATGTCATTTATCATCTGGTGGTAGCAATAGGTAACTTTTAATTGATGTTGAAACAATATGATTTGGGAAAGGCTTTGAGATTTTTCATTATTATATTTAAGCTTATTAGTTTTCTTAGATTTGATCCATTTGATTATAGGAATGGTCAAAATGTAACTTTTTAAAGTGGAACAAAATGAAAATATCATTTTCATGACTTGAATTAACAAATAAATATAATTTTCATTTCTTCTAGCCATGGGTAATGTGTATATTAGGGACAATAATAAATTCGGTCTAAATATAAAACCCCAAGGATAAAATATTATATCCTAAGGGAGGCCTAGGGTTGGAATAGTTTGATCAATGTATGGGTTCACCAATATGTTTCACCCTAATTTGGATTAAGATGAATTACTTAATCTAATTAAGATAGAAAATAATGTGAATTAATATTAGTAAATATGGCATTTAAGCTTGAATCTAAATGTAAAAGCTTGAAACAAATTGAAATTATTTGGTAAATGGCATATGCTAAATATAGTAAAAGTATAGAAAAATGATACATAGCTTTTATGATTGACTATTTGAATATGACTAAATTCTAAAAGTGGAAAATAGACTAAATTAGGCTTGTGATTTGTCAAATGTAGGAATTATATATATGTCTATCTAGGGTTAGTTCCATAAAATTTGGGTCAACATTGACTATCAATATAGACTTATAGTGGTCATTAGTGATGTGTGTGTGTGTGTGTGTGTGTGTGTGTGTGTGTGTGTGTGTGTGTGTGTGTGTGTGTGTAACCATATGGTCACTTTATCCTATCTTTTAAATTTTTATATGTGTAATACCAAACCATGATGATGAATACAACTCCAAAAATAAAAATCCACCTTAAAACCCTAGGAATACTTAAAAAGGATATAAACATACAAAATATTATATATATATATATATATATATGTAACCATATGGTCACATTATCCTATCTTTTGAATTTTTATATGTGTAATACCAAACCATGATGATGAATACAACTCCAAAAATAAAACTCCACCTTAAAACCCTAGGAATACTTAAAAAGGATATAAACATACAAAATACAATAAAGTGTAATAGAATGAGCTATCCCCAATTACCTCGATTAATTATTGACCAATACATATGTATATGATACTCCAGAGAGGTAAATAAAGCCACATGTAGTTCTCCCATCTAGTTTTATTGTGAAATTATGTTCCTTTTCTATATTAATGAAACTAATTATTCAAAATTTTGTACTTGATTATGTCTTCTTTGACTTGAATTTGGTATGCTTCCAAATTGGATTATGATTGCTCCTAGTGATTTTTTTCAATTGGGAGGAATAGGGTATATTTTATCAATGTGAAATAATGTATAAAAAATAATTACATTGTCCCCATTTAGGTGAGGCCTTGATATTGTATATATGAGTCTAATTATGTAATTTATCAAACTACTCTATAGGATACATATGTCCAGCCCATAAGAATGTCTTAGATTTTAAAAGTGACCATTTCTAGGAGAGGGTCAATACCATCAGACTTAAGATAATAACCTTGTTATATGTTAGTGGCATATGCACATGAGGACTGAAATAAGGATTTAAGAATGTCTATGTAGTATAGTATGTAAGTTTGAAATAAATGGTGAGGTTTTTATATGTATGTAATAGTAAAATGGAAGGGTTAAACCCGTTTAAAGCACAAGATAACATGAGATGTGAGTTAGGACCATATTTTTGTGCACAAGTCATGTGTGGTAAATTTATCTCAAGCTTGTCATTTTCAAGTTATTAATACTATATTTTAGTATTTATAGTAAACACTTACCTGGTTAGGTAAATTATCCATGGCCTATTGTATGGTTTGTGTAGGAATTAAAGATAAGAAATAAATCAATGATTTCTCTATTGTATTATGAATATTTTATTTGTATTAGTACACTTAATAAAATACTTATGGTGGTCTTTTAGGATATTGTTGCATGTTAACCCTTGTGGGTGTATCAATAAACCCTAGTTATTTGGTGTACATGTTTAATGGATTTTGGATAGATTATACTAGGTATATAATTACTTGTTAGATAACTTATAATCCAAAAATTATAGGATGGTATCTTGATGGTGGACTCATTATTATAGTATGTATTCATGTGTGCTAGGATGGTAAAGTGAAATAATGTTAAACTTCATGTGTAACTCACATGCACAAACATGACACATGCAAGATAATTGTAATAGGTGTAGATTAAATCCATACATAAATGCATGCATACTATCAGAGTCTGATATCAATGTAGGCATGAAGCTTAATATGAAAATTAGAAAGTTAGTAGAAGTGATGACCTAATAATGATAGACCTATCAGAGTCAGCATGATTTAGGGAACACAAATGATATAATTTATGATTAATGGCTGATTCTAACAAAAATATGGAAATAAATGATAAATTTTGTGGTAGATAACATCAAGAAAATCACTAATTTAAATTCCAAATGTGTGGGAAAGACATTAATTGTTGGTTGGTGGTAGCTGATCTACCATTGACATAAAATATTATTTAGAGCCCTATAAAGGGTAGAGATATGAGTAGATAAAGGTGGAAAAAGGAATGAAACATAGAGATAAATGGGTCTAAATACATGTGGCCTAGGTCTATAGCTATAAGGTCCATGTATTGGGGTTGGTAAGTGATAATGAAGTGCTATAAAATTTATATATAGTAGATAGGTTATGATTGATTCTAGTGCCTTTGAGCATGTTTTAATCCATGTAATCTTGAGTTGATAAGTAATGGAATGATGTTGTATCTTTGTTATAAATGTATAATATTATTATATGTCACCATGTTGGTAGGAGTATGTACTTATATTGAATATTATGTATGTGTTCTATTAGTACGTGTGCATTATTTATGCCATGTTTTTCTAGGGAGATATAACACACATTTAAAAGGTCTAATACATGTGCTTAATGATATGTGAAATAGTGAAAATGTTTCCATTACACTTAAATACACCTAACATACCCCATATCCTATGTCTCTCCACTCTTAGGTTATCACACAAGGATATCCCCTTGAATGATATGTTGATGTGGGAGCTATTTTGACAAGGTGCCATACTAGATTTCCAAAAATTTTGGTTTCATTATCGAGATAAGTCAGAAAAGAAAAGATAGTGGTAGATAGTAGAGGATAAAGCATGCTAATTTATATGAATAGGTCCTTATGCATATGAGTATCATGAAGGATAGAAGTAAAAATGGGCATGTATTTTGAAAGGTACCAGAGAAAAAGAAACTTTCAACATGGTGAAACTAGTTAAGCATGAGATCAAGAGGTGTGAGTATAGTGGCATTAAAAAAAGAGTCATGGTTGAAAATAACCCTAGGTATAGGGGGAGTTTTTATTTTTAAGTGTCAAGAGGACCCACATAGTATGAGGATAGTATGAGGGAGAATATTGTGTAGAAGATGTGAACTTTGTTGATTAAAAAATGTGCACTATTAAGTTAGAGTGAGTTCAGGAAGCCAAAGTTGAAGTGCCTAAAAAAAGGAGATTTAGGAAGGGATTAAGAGATGAATACCCACTTTCCATTCTACTTTAATCATGTGTTCATGTGTTTAGGATTGTGTAATAAGTCACTTTTTCCAATTTATACTAAGGTTTTTTATACCATTTAATTTTTGTGTTTCTTATTTTGTAGGATAGGGTGGTTTTGGCATAATAGTTGTGCATGGATGATGTAATAAGATGCAGAAATGTCATAAGTTTAGTTAGATTAGTCAAGTGGGATTTATTTTTTAAGACTTATGTTAAACATATAAGTTTCTAGGTTTGTGTTTCCATGATATTTTTATTTCTCTCTCAGGCTGAGTACAAAGAGTAATGGACTAGATAGGAAGAAATGACTAGGTTATTTGAGCATGAACAAATACTTTTATGTGGGGTACTATTGACCTTTCCACACACCTCATGTGCATGAGGTAGAGGAAATATGTCACATGCAATATAATTTTAATAGGTGTAGACTAAATCCATCTATACATGCATGCATACCATTATATTTTACCAAAAACCTATGCATAAATCCCAACATGATAACATAAAGTCATTGGAAGTGATGACCTAATAGTGAAATGCCTATTAGAGTCAATGTTATTTATATAAACTAGATAACATAAGTTATTACTGATGATTGATTCTAATATATAGTTAGGAATCTATGAAAAATGGTGTAGTATTTGATCTTGAGAATTACACTATTTTGAATGTGAAATGGGTTGGAAATACATTAATTTTTGGCTGGTTTCAGTTTATCTACCCATTAACATGCAAGAATATTTTGAGATCTATCAAATGTAGATAACTGAGTAGAGAAACATGGAAAAAGGCATGTAACTTAGAGAGAAAATAGGGCATAAGACATTCAACCTAGGTCCAAAGGCATAATATCCATGAAAAAGGGTTAGAAATTGATAGTGAGGTGCTACATAATTCCTAAAGAGTAAATAGTTATGATTGATTTTAGTTCCTTTAAACATGTTTTAATTCATGTAATATTGAGCTGATAAGTAATGAAATAATGTTGTATCCTTGTTATAAATGTCTACTATTATTATATGTCACCCTATTAGTAGGAGTATGTGCTTACATTGAATACTCTGTATCTGATCTAATTATATAGGTGCATTAGTTTTACCATTTTTTATAAACTAGGGAAATACAACACATATTTTAAATTCTTAACACACATTCCTAACAATATGTGAAATAACGAAGATATGTACATTACACACAACTACCCATGAATTACCCTAGATCCTCTATCTCTCCACATCTTAGGTGAGTATGCAAGGATACCCTCTTGCATAATATGCTAATGTGGGAGCTTGATAAGGTGCCAGACTAGAATTCTAATAAAAACCTACATGAAACCTTGATTCCAAGCATAGATATGTAGATAGCTCACCAAGTTAAACACATATATATGGAATTAGGGATTTAGGGTCAATCACCTATTTATATTCTGTAGGATCAAAATCTTTTCATTATACATATGGCCATTGATAGAGGCATATCAATGTGAGTAGGTTTTATATTAGGGACATTTGACATGGAATATTCTAACTTATTCGATAACCCTTGACTACTTTCTAGCATGTTCATATGAGTACACATTTCAAAAAATAAATATATATGAGATATGAGAATAAGGTGTAAATTTTTTAAGGATGTATGCTTATTTATCTATGAATGAAATATGACTTGTGTTAAAATTGTATTTGAAATATCAATTTTGGATGGAAACAATAACTAAGTGGAAAATGTGTTGTCAATTGAATTTGTGGTTATGGAAGATGTTGGGACCAACATACCCTCATTTTTATACTTATATAAAATAGGGACCCATTTAAATGTTTTAAAACATTTGTATCCTAGATTGGCTTTGAAGAGGTTATTTTTTCTTAGAATTTGAAGATTATCCACTTGAAAAGGGAATGAATCCCTACATACTTAATTGTGATTTTGCTTTATGGACTAACATTTATAATAGTTATCTTTGGATGATGAAATTAAATTTATATGGAGAAAGGTAAGGTTCCCAAGCAAAAAACCTTATGATTTAAATTAAAAAATGGTTGGAAAAAACTTAACAAGAAATTTGATTTTTTTTTGAAAAACCCTAAGTCTAATTTTATATTAAGGTTTGATTATGTTTTTAACATGCCCAAACCATAATATAAAATCACATTTATGGCCCTTTTATTTATTTTCCCCCCTTTTTATTATCCTCTTAACCCAACCTAATTTTTAGGTCCATAGCCCCCTTTCATCTAAAACCAAATATTTTATTAATGTTTAGCCTAGGTTTAAATCTTAAATGTCTCCATTTTTATTTAATACAAATTATGCCTTGAGATCTAAACCACAGTATAAAATAATACACATATTGGTCCCTAAATTAATTATTTAACTTAAACGTAGATCTAATGACTCTCTCTTCCCTGAAGATCCAATATAATGGCATGAGATCACCCATGAGGAACTACACATCAAACCCACTTACTATGAAAAAGTTACTATGGGATTTAACTTGACAACCTCACTCCCATAATTTGACACTCATGAGGACATCTTTGAAATTAGAAATACCATCAATTTGAACCTCTTCCAAACTTTTACTTAAGTCCAAAAAGGGACCACCTTAATGTTTCAACCTTAGGCTTAACATAGTAAACTTTAGATTTAAGTTCATCATGTTTATTAACATTTTTAACTTAAGACTAATTATTCCACTTAAGCCTATATGTAACTAAATGGATAGAATTAAAATTTGTGCACTTCTACATATTTAATGATCTATGTTCACTCAAAGATCTGATCTGATATTGAAAAGACAAAGGGGCTCCCCAATGTTCAAGGCCAATCAGCTTCGACCTCTCAGATCATGATCAATGGTCCTCACTTCATCATTGATCTTGATCCAAAAAACCACATCAACTCCAAAATCTTGGGAGTTATTAATAATGTGACATATGGTGCTTCATCATTTAACCAAAGGAATTTTATAGGATTAAATTTGAAAATATTGATCTCATTATTTGACATTCACAAGGATGTCTTTGATGTTAGTGAGGTCATAAAATTGAACCTCAGCCAATCTTTTAACCAAAAAAAGGGGGATTTTTTTTTTAAAAACTCTCTCAAAAGACCCTTACCATATTAATGTATAAAAATTAGCATGAATCATTTTAACCTAAGTTTATTAGTGTTTATCAACATAAATAAACCTTAAGAATGCATTTTAGATGTAAATTTTTACTAAGGCCTAGAGAATAACTTAACTATGTGCATCTCACATGATTGAATGGGCCACACTTAATTAGAGGTATTGATGCAATAGAGTGAAATGAAGGATGAATTTTCAACCAAAAACACCAAACCTTGATAGCTTAACACATGGAAGAACCATGCTCATTTTAACACCAAACTCCAAAGTCATATAAAAAAGAATAAAAAATACACCACTTAACATATTTGGGTAATTAAAGATTTAAATAACCAATCAAAGGAAAACTCTAAGATCTAGGTTTTTATCTAATGAAGTGAAGATAAAAGACTTGATTTGAAAACCAAAGACTAGCTTTCAAAGGAATTTCTATAGGGATCCCAAAAAAATAAGTTTAAGAAGGCCACGTAGGCACCATGTAAATACTAAATGAAAAATCCAAAGATTTTCCATGCTAAAAAAGATAAAATTTAAATAAGTGAGGCTATCCATAATATCTAATGCATTAAAAAATTCATGAAGTGTTCCACCTTCAGCATTAAAGTGCTAAAAAACCCTAGCATAATGACATAAATCCTTAATTCTTGACTAAATCCCTAATTCTTGACTGTTGAGACATAATTGCATTAAACAAGCTCAAATTTCATCCTAATCAAAGAAAAGCTAGTCATACACCTAAGGAAATTAAGGAATCATGGCAATAGTTAGGAAATAATGGAAATAAGATGAATAATTGTATTTGTCTATGGATAATGAGGGAAAACATTTTAGGGACATGAAATTGAACACTGGGGCACTCAACAATAGAATGGAGAACTGGTTAGAGATCTTCTTTATTGCCAAGTAAATATAATCTCTCACTTTGAATAAATAAATGATCATAGTAACCAAGAGTAAGCTTTATGACTTGGTTGTAACTCATATATATGGTCTTCACTAAGTATCTATAAAACTAGAGGTAATCCATTGCATAGATATCATTATACCTATGTCAATTGTAAAATTTATGGTGATTGGATAGTTAGGGAAGGTGAGTCAAAATGGATAGCATACATTGACCTTATAGCTTTTTATGGCTACTATAAAATCCCTAGGACTCATATAGACCTCCCCACCATCAAGGAGTGGACAAACAAGCATAATTTGGACACTATTCTAAGACCCTAGTTAAACCAGGGAACCCACATATCTAAAAACCATGATGGGAAGATCCCTATTATTAAATTTATATAAGGAGTTAGGGTCATTATGACCCTATTAAATATAAATATAGGGGTATCCACAATAACCTATGTTGACCCAAAATGGGTTTCTTACATATATTTCATGGTGGAAGAGAAGATAACTCCACCTATTGGATAATTGATTAACATCCACCTAGGAAGATAATTATATGGCATAAAAAGGAAGACCAACCAATAATTCAACATGATCTCCTATCTATATGACTCATTATTGGCCTCCACACATATTATTTCTATCAATAATTAGTCCTCTCATATAAATATTACCATATCCCATCATTATTCAAAATTATATATATTTAAATATGAGGGTCACATGCAATTAATTTATGATAGCATATATCCTACTTTGGTTAAGACTATCATAAGGAACCCCATGCCTAGAGTGCACCTACTTATTAATAAATATGTAGATCCCATGGGTGATATATGGTATTACCTATGTTGTACCATCATTAGAATGGAAGGAGTCATGACTCAACCATATAGATTGTCAGTGCATGTCCCTATCAAATTGGCTAAAAAGGAAATTGATTCCCAACTCCTCCAAGGGATTGAAAATGTATGAAGAGATAATATGAAAGGTATTTTTCATCCTTTTCCATTCTTGACTAAAAATACCATGATCCATGGTTGGAAATAGTTGGATGTTATGTCAAGACATAGAGATGCCTTATATTCTCAAAAGGATGACCTCAAAGAATGGGACCCAAATAACAAAGTTATTATCCATCTACAGTCTAAGTAGATGACCAAGGTCTCCTATAAGCATAGGCTTAGCCCATATGACCATACCTACACCAAGGTTGCAAACTTTGAAGAAGTGCTAGTCAGGTGTAGGCAACATGGCTTAAAACTTGAGCATAGATTTCAAATAGAGGAGAATCCAATTGGAGAAATATAGTAGATGAACCCATTACAATATCATCTACTACCTTCCATGTCAAGTGCCCCTCAAATACTACCATAACAACAAGTTATCCAAATTCAAGGACCTAGTGAGAAGAAATCGGAAGAAAGGCTAGGAGAAGGTCCTTCATCATCATTTACAACTCCAAGACCACCTTCTCTAGTAGAGCACATTGATATGGTTGCCTAGAGACCTATGGGTTAGATTAATAAGATGAGTGACTCTGAGCAATTGTATAAAGAATTTTTTTTAATATAACTAAGGAATTTTGAAAGGATTGTTTGAATAGTGTGTTAAAAGCTAATCTTATCTCTCAATTGCATGTTAATGTCTTATATTTGAATGGTTGTTTTCATTTTTAGCTACATTTTATATCATAAGATTGTTAATTTTTACTATGTTAGATTAGATAAAATATCTTAGGTATACTTCATTTCATTTACTATGGATTTGGATGTGCTCATGCTATTCATGTTATATTAGTAAATTCTTTAAAGTAAATCTAGTTCTTACTTGTGGTTTCTATATTTCCTTTGATGCTTGCCTAGTTTATGATGGAATTTGGGTTCATACTATTTTACATCATAAATTGGTTCATGTATGCTAAAACCAATTAGAACCTTGCCATGATATTTGTGATGGAAGCCTACAATCACATTTTATTTTCTACCTTACCCTCCTTTTTCTATTTTCTTTTTCAAAGCTCACTTTAATTTGAGATAATTATTAATGGCCACTTAGGTTAGTTTTTGAATCATAAATATCAAAAAGTTTTAAATATATAGGACCCTAGTAGCTCATAACCACCAAATAAACAAATATTATGGATAGCTCTCACACTCTTCTTCTATTCCACCATAAACATCCTAAATTATCACAAACTGCAACTCATGCCCTAGATCCTCAGGATCCTAAAATGAGAAGTGTGTATCAAAACTAAGAGAAATCGTGAGGTAGTTAGAAGCATCAAAAAGAGAAAGAGATATAATTTCGAGCACAAATGAAGCTCTTTCTCCTCTTGGAAATGGAATTGGAATGTCTCTACCATGTGAACTTGGTTAGATGCCTTGGACCCAAAAGGAATTGTAGTAGTATATTTATTTGGGACTACCTCAAATGTGTCAAGTTCTTCTTGGAAAGTTCCAAAGACTTTGAAAAACTAAATTCAATCAATATCACCATGTTTATATGTGGCATGTACCCTACAATAGTCTGGAAAGGTAATATCAATGAGATTAATATCCATGCTCTTCTTGATAGGAGATTAACATCCATGCTCTTCTTGATAGAAGAAGGCTCACTAGCTTTGTTGTTGTTGTATAAGCTATCATTATGAAATCTATTTCTAGGCCTATTGAACTTTTGGAAGGTGAAGTTCCTTCTAGAGTTGTTATTAGCATTTCCAACTTGTTTTTGTAGTTGTAAGAAATATATGTTGAGCTTTTGGACCATATTTAATATAGATTCATTCTCATTCTTGGGGATTTTAGAGATTTGGACTTGGAAATGGTTAGTACCATTGACTAACACTAAATCCATTTGGTCATTGGTGTGAGATCCATTGGTAGTTTGATGACTCAAGAAACCTAAGTTCTGATTAGGAGCAACATGGCTAGTAGGTAATACATTTAGAGTAAGGAGTTGGTTTAAGGCTAGAGAATTTTGGTTATTGTTTGGGAAAAGGTTCAATACATGCATCTAAGGGTTAATGTTTGGGATATAATAAGCCATCTACCCTTAGAGCTACATTTGGTCACTAATAACCACCACTTTAGAATAAGCCTATGCTAATGTGTTGATAGCTAGGAGGGCCACTTTTAAAAACATAAAAGTCATAGGGTCCATTGTATCTTTGTAAAATTCTAGAGATAAAGCCTCATTAGGTTTGTATGGATCCATGGTTCAACTAAACATCTTTTAGAACCTAGAATTGAATGATATAATAGGTTCACTTACATCCCTCTTAATGGTTGTGAATTTGTGACAAATGACATAGGGGCTTATGATCTTTCCAAATTGATCAATAAAGATAGTGTCAAAGTTATTCCATGAGGTAATACAATTATCAGGAAAATTGAGGAATCATTCATATGGAGCATCCTTGAATGTAAATAAAAACAACCTACATGATACATCTTCATGGATAAAATTTTACAATCTTAAAGAAGCCTTGAAATATTTAACATGTTATTTTATAGTACAACACTAATTAGACTAAATATTGGTGAGTAATTTTTAGAATTATGTGGTAAGTCATGAACTACACCTAGTATAATGATGGGGGAACTTCTAAGCCATGCCATATATATATATATATATATATATATATATATATATATATATATATATATATATATATATATATATATATATATATATATATATTAATATTGAATGTAAGAACCCATTGTAAGGGTGACGATGGTAGAGACTTGGAACACCTACACCTTCCTCTATCTTTCCTAGTTCTTCTATGTGTTTATAGTGCAAGTAAGGGTTCTCTAGTCTCTAAATGTGATTTGGTCCTGATCCTTGGCAATTCTAGATTGAAGATTAAGGATCCTCTTTGAAATATGGTGTGTCAAGTTACATTTCATAAAGAACAAAAATAAACCTACACACTAAGCCTATTTTGTAAATATTTACTCATAAAGGGACAAAGAACATTGATCTTTGATTAAGCAAGCTCAAAGATGTGTTGAATTATGCAAAGAAGACCATTGTTTTCAATGTGTGACTTAAGTAAACTAAAGTTTCATAAATAATGGTCAATTTTTAACTAAAATAAGTTGTCTTAATCTCAAATAATATGAAATCTTAAAACTTGAAGCTATCTTTATTATTATTTAACCATTTCTTTATAGATAACTATGATCTTTGCCTTAAAAAGCACAAAGATAGGTGGGAAACCACTTAAAGATCAAGGATATTTTCACTTAGATTGAATAATCACTCATAAGGGTTAAGAATCCTTCAAACTTAAGACAATAAATATCACAATTGATCAAATGGCCCTCATTCCAGTGCCAATGGAGCTCTTTTTTGTTGGGACCAACATACCCCCATTTTTCTACTTCTATAAAATAGGGACCCTTGTAAGTGTTTTAAAACATCTATATCCTAGATTGGATTTGAAGAGGTTATTATTTCTTAGAATTTGAAGATTATCCACTTGAAAAGGGAATGAATCCCTACATGCTTAATTTTGATTATGCTTTATGGACTAACCTTACTAATATTTGTCTTTAGATGATGAAATGTAGGTTTCATGGAGAAAGGTAGGATTTTGAAGGAAAAAACCCTATGATTTAAATTCAAAAGTGGTAGGGAAAAACTTAACAGGAAATTGGATTTTTTATTAAAACCCCATGTCTAAATTTATATTAAGGTTTGGTTATGTTTTTAACATGCCTAAACTTAATATAAAATCACATTTAAGCCCCTTTTATTTCTTGTCCACCCTTTTTTATTAGCCTCCTAACCTATCTAATTTTAGGTCCATAGGTCCCTTTATTCCAAGACCAAATCTTTTATTAATATTTAGCCTAACTTATAATCTTAAATGTCTTCATTTTTATTTAACACAAATGATGCATTGAGATCAAAATCTTAGTCTAAACTACTATGCATATCGAGCCATAACTTAATGATTTGACTTGAATGTAGATCTAACAACTTTCACTTCCCCAAAGATCTGATCTAATGGTGTGAGATCACCCAAGAGGAACTATGCATCAACCCCACTTACTATGAAAAATTTCCTATGGGATTTAACTTGATAGCCTCACTCTTATCATTTGATGTTTATGAGGACATCTTTGACTCTAGTAATACCATCAATTTGAACGTCATCCAAACTTTTACCTAAGTCCAAAAGGGGACCACCTTAATGTTTCAACCTTAGGCTTAGCATAATAAACATTATCTTTAAGTTCGTAATGTTTGTTAACACTATTAACTGAAGAATAATTATTCAACTTAAGCTTATATGTAATAAAATGGACTAACTAAAAATTCATACACTTCTATAAATCCAACAATCCACATTCACTCAAAGATCTGATCTAATGGTATGAAGACAAAGGGGCTCCCCAAATTTTAAGGCCAATCACCTTCACCCTCTCAAATCATGATCAATGGTCCTCGCTACATCACCAATCTTCATCCAATGGACTAAATTAACTCCATTATCCTTAGAGTTCCCAATAATGTGACACATGGTACTTCATCATTCAACCAAAGTAATTTTACAGGATTAAATTTGAAAATATTGTTCCCATCATTTGACATTTGTGAGGACACATTTGACATTAGCAAGGCCATCTAATTAAAACTCAACCAATATTTTAGCTAAAGGATTTGTTTAACTCTCTCAAAAGACCCTTAGTGTATTAATGTATAAAACTTAGCATGAAGCATTTTAACCTAGGTTTATTAGTGTTTATCAACATAAATAAACCTTAGGAATGCATTTTAGACCTAAAATTTTACTAAGGCCTTGAGACTAACTTAACTATGTGCATCTCATAGGATCTAACATGCCATGCTTGATCAAAGGTCTTGATCCAATGGACTGAAATGAAGGATGAATTTTCAATTGAAGAAACCAAATATCGATAACTCAACACATAGAAAAACCATGCTCATTCTAACACTAAACTCCAAAGTCATATCTTGAAGAAGTAAAAATAGGCCACTTGGTGTAACTGGGTAATTCAAGATTTAAAAAACCAATGAAAGGAAACCTCCAAGATATTCATTAATGGTTCACACTCATTTTGGGTTCTTGATCCAATAGAGATAATATAAAAGACTTTATTTGAAAACCAATGCCTATCTTTCAAAAGAATTTTCAAAGGGATGCCATAAAAACAATCTTAGGAAGGCCATGTAGGCACCATATAAACACTAAATGATAAATCCAAAGATTTGGCACACTCAAAAAGATATAATTTGCACAAGTGAAGCTATCCATAAGATCTAAGGCATGAAATTTTTTATGAAGTCTACCACCTTCACCATTAAAGCTCCAAAAAACCCTATCAAAATGATATAAATCCCTAATTCTTGACTAAATCCCTAATATTTAACTTTGAGACATAGTTGCATTAAATAAGCTCAAATTTCATCCTGAGCAAGGAAAAGCTAGTCATACACCTAAGGCAATTAAGGAATCATGGAAACAACTAGGCAATAATTGAAAGAAGAGGCAACATTGTATTTATCTATGGATAATGATGGAAGGCATTTTAGGGACACACAATTAGACACTAGGGCACTCAATAATGGAATGAATAACTGGTCAAAGATATTCTTTGTTGTCAAATAAATGTAGCCTCTCACTTCCAATAAATAAAGGATCATAGTAATTACGAGGAAATTTGATGACTTGGTTGCAATTTAGATGTCTAGTCTTCACCAAAGAAGCTAAAAAACTAGAGGTACTCCATTGTATAGAGGTACTCCATTGTATAGAGGTACTCCATTGTATAGATAGCCTTACACCTATGTTTATCAATTATAGAATTGATGGTGATTGGATAGTTAGGGAAAGTGAGTCAAAATGGATAGCATACATTTCCCATATATCTTTTTATGGCTACTATAAATCCATAGGACTCATATAGACCTCCCCACCATTAAGGAGTGGATAATCAAGCATAATTTAGACACTATTCCAAGACCTTGGTAAAACTAGGGAACCCACATATCTAAAAACCATGATGGTAAGATCCCCATTATGAAATTTAAGGAAGGCATTAGGATCATCATGAACCTACTAAATATCACTTTAGATATAGCCACCATAACCTATGTCAACCCCAAATGGGTTTCTTACATATATTTCATGGTGGAAGAGAAGATAAATCCACCTATTAGAGAACTGATTAGCATGCACTCAGGAAGATAATTCTATGGCATAAAAAGGAACATAAACCAATAATTTACCATCATGTCCTATCTGTTAGACTCATTATTAGCCTCCACACATATTCTTGATATCAATAATTGGTCCTCTCATATCAAGATTAGGATATCCCATCATTATTCAAAATTATATATCTTTAAATACAAGGGTCACATGCAATTCATTTTTGATTGCATATATCCTTCTTTGGTTAGGACTATCATAGGGAAACCCATGCCTAGATTCAACCCCCTCATCAATAGATATGTGGATCCCATGAGTGACATATGGTATTACCCAGATTGCACCATCATTAGGATGGAAGGAGTCATGACTCAACCATATAGATTGTCAGTCCATGTCCCTATCAAATTGGTTGAATATGGGATTTCTTCCCAACTCATCCAAGGGATTAAAAAAGTATGTAGAGAGAAGAGGAAAGGAATTTTATATCCTTTTCCATTCTTGATTGGAAAAACCATGATCCATGGTTGAAAATAGTTAGATGTTATGTCTAGACATAGAGATGCCTTATACTCTAAAAAGGATGACCTCAAAGAATGGGACCCAAATAACAAATTTGTCCTCCATATGTAGTTTAAATAGCTAAAAAAGGTGGCCTATGAGAATATGGTTAACCCATATGACCATATCTACACCAAGGCTACAAGCTTTGAGGAA
This sequence comes from Torreya grandis, assembly GCA_037957365.1. Lineage (NCBI taxonomy): Eukaryota > Viridiplantae > Streptophyta > Pinopsida > Cupressales > Taxaceae > Torreya > Torreya grandis. The sequence goes on along the minus strand of JARHVA010007535.1, from coordinate 404,544 downwards.
ATGCTAGCCAAGTATAAGCAACATGTCTTTACACTTGAGCATATATTGCAAAGAGAAGAGAATCCAATTTGAAAAATATGGTATATGAACCCATTGAAATATCATATATTACCTTCCATGTCAAGTTTACCTCCAAGACTACCATAAAAATAAGTGATTCAAACTCAAGGACCTAGTGAGAGGAAATTGGAAGAAAGGCTAGGAGAAGGTCCTTCATCATCATTTCCACCTACAAGACCACCTTCTCCAATAGAGCACATTGATATGCTTTCCCTAAAACCATATGAAATAGTTGAAGGATTCTTCAAAGACCTTGTAGAGACCTATGGGTCAAATTAGTAAGATGAGTGACTCTGAGAAATTATATATAATAAAACATTTTAATACAACTAAGGAATTCTAAAAGGATTATCTGAATAGTGTGTAAAAATCTAATGTTATCTCTCAATTGCATGTTAATGTCTTAGATTTGAATGGTTTTTTTGATTTTGAGGTACATTTTCTATCATAATGTTGTTTATTTGTGCTATGCCAGATTAGCTAAAAGATCTTATGTATATTTCATTTAAGTTTCTCTAGATTTGGATGTGCTCATCTAATCATGTTACAGTAGTAAATTATTTAAAGTAAATCTAGTTATTACTTGTGATTTATATATTTCCTTTGATGCTTTCCTAGTTTATGATGGAATCTAGGTTAATACTATTTTACATCATAAATTGGTTCATGTATGCTCAAAACAATTAGAACCTTGTCATGATATTTGAGATGGAAGCTTACAATCACATTTTCTATTTTGCCTTACCCTCCTTTTTTATATTTCCTTTATCAAAGCTCAGTTTAGTTTAAGATCATTTTTAATATCCACTTAGGTTAGTTTTTGGATCATAAATATCATAAATTTTCAAAAATATAAGATCCTATTGGCTCTCAAATATTATGGATAGCTCTCACACTCTGCTTCTATTCCATCACAGACATCTTGAATTGTCACAAACTACAACTCATACCTTGGATCCTCAAGATCCTAAAATGAGAAGTGTTCATAAACATTAAGACCACTTATGAGGTAGTTAGAAGCATGAACAAAAGATTTACATGGTTGTTATCTATTGGATAAAAATTGAGTTAAGAATTAGGTATCGATTGGATCTCTCTCTCTCTCTCTCTCTCTCTCTCTCTCTCTCTCTCTCTCTCTCTCTCTCTCTCTCTCTCTCTCTCTCTCTCTCTCTCTCTCTCTCTCTCACACACACACACACACACACACACACACACACACACACACACACTTGAATAAATGGATAAGTGATAGGATATTTGTAAGACAATAGGTTTTATAATTTTATTTTTGGAATCTTTTCAAATACTTGTTATATAGTTTCCATATCTTTCTACATTTAATGTTTAGTCATTAAATTTTATAAATTTTATCATTATCATCCTATCCAAGATGAATTATATTATATTTTTTACTTTTTTTGTATATATTTATCTAAAAAATCTAAAACCTTTGATAATTTAGATTATATAATATATTTCCTAAATTATGTAGATAAAAATATAACAAGTAAATTGAGATTGATTAATTGTACATGATATTATAGAAAGACAATAAGGATAGGTTTCTTATATTATATATATATTATGTTTTAATCTATATATATAATCATCATTGATGCCCTAAAATGGATCTACGGTAACTCGGTATAGTAAAATGACCATCATAATCTACTTAGATGAATATGGTAATGATTATATGCTAGTAGATACTAAAATATGTTGGATATACACCAAAAAATATATTATACATATTTTTTATTTTAGGCCTCTTCAATTTTATTTTTATGGATAAAAAAACCATATACATGTTTTTAGTTCAACATGAAATGATACCAACTCTTCACAAGTGACTAATCACCCATCTCCATCAATTCCAAGAAAGAACATGCATTTTTTGAATCCACCTCTAACCAATAAAATATTAGATCATAATTATTAGATAAGGATAAAAATTATTTAAAATAAATAATTAAATTCTTTTTATAATGATTATGATGAAAATACTATGTTTACATTGTCATAGGTGGCTAGTAAACTTAGAAGTTATACAAAAGCTAGTCAAAAGGAAAATAGATTGATGATATGAAATTAGATATGGATTATATTGAGGATAATGATACATTATCTATTTTAAAACTTCCATTACAAAAATATTTCATTGAAACTAATTGCGTAGACAAGACCACATTCGAGAGTGATGGTATTGTTGACAAGTTAAAAGGTAGATTAGTTGTAAAAAGATTTGCACAAACACATGGGGTTGAATATGAGCAACCTATACACCCATGTCATGTAAATATCTTATAAAAATAATAATTTATCTATCTACTAATAAATTATATGAAATAAATCAAATGGATATCAAAAGTGCATTCCTAAAGGGAGTGATTGAAGAAGTATATGTGGGGCAGCCACAAGGTTTTGAGGTGAAGGGTAATTTTTTTGTGTATATAAGTTGAACAAGTTTATATATGGGATGAAGAAATATAAAAGAAAATAATAATAAATAATTTATATCTTGTCATTGGATCAAGGTTTTTTAATAAGTTAAAATTAACCAACTCTTTATATACAAGCATTGGGTTATAATATTTTATATGTTTTTCTCTATGTAGATGACTTGATATTTATAGGTAGCTCTATGGAGATGTTGAATAAACTCAAGGAAAATATGAAATAATAATTTTAGATGATTGGTGTTTGAATTATGAATTTATTTCTTGGCATGGAATTCCATCAAAATAGAAAGGAAGTATTCATTTGTCAAGCCAAATATGCTCAATACATGTTAAATAAGTATAATATTCAAGATTCTCAACTAATAGATACTCTAATTACATATGAATAAAATATAATGAGAGAGGATCAAATTATTATATCTGATTAAAATAATTTTATAAGCATGGTGTGATATTTTATATATCTCACTATGATACGACCTAATATCAGTTATGGGGTTTCACTAAGTTCTAGATTTATCAAGAAAATATCACTCAAGCATTTAAAAGAAGTGATGAGAATTTTTAGATATGTAAGAGTTAATTATAATAATGGTATTAAATATCAAGTTCATTATGTATAATTATATATGTATATTTTTATTGGGGAGGATTTATTGATGACCATAAGTCAAATTCAAGTTATTGCTTCACACTGGTTGGTTTTTTGTTTTCAAAGAAATAAGCTAAAGTTGTAATGCCTCTACTAAGGCTGAATATACAACCCTTACATAATATTGAACATAATTATTATTTATTATAATACTATTGGCTGAGATTTAATAGATTCAACTCTATCCAACATAAATTTTCTATGATAAAAATGGGGAAATACAATTATCCAAGAATGTACTTTTCCACGATAAAACCAAGCATATTGAAATCAAACATCATTTTTTAGAGACTTGGTCAATGATAATTATTTTTTCAATGAGTATGTTAGAATTTAAGATCAATTTTTTATATTATCACTAAGGGATTACACAAACAAACTCACAGAAAACTTAAGAAGATGATAGGCATATCTCATCTTCGCATCAAAGTGGGGAATGCTAGGCATGATGCCAATATAGGAACTTGATTATTCATGTTATACCTAATTTAATTTTTGATTTATTATTTTATATGGGTTATTTAATTTATTCATTTCCTATATTAATTATTTTTTTAATTTTGAATAATTTTTGAGAACTTCCTAAATAATTGCTATAAGTGTTAGAGTGCATTATAGTGGATGTATAATTAACTGAGCTCAAACACATATTCATTCATCCCCAAGAGGTAAGGATTTAGTTTTTAGATTTATTTAAATTAAATTAAAGTGTATTTAATCTATTTACTATTTTAAATGGATTTGAGGTGCATATCTTGGCTAGGTTGCATGAGTTGCTTACTTGCTAAGCAAGGCTTCTTGCATGTTGGCCTTGTCTTGTCAATAAGTCAACCTTATTTTTTAGTATAATTTTATTTATATTTGAGTATATTTTTATTTTACCTAATTTTTAAGTAATTTTATTTAATTATTTTTCACTTAATAGATATAACTTGTCACGCAATTTTTCTTGTAATATGCTTGTTTTAGCTTTATTTATTATTAAATAATTATCCACAAGGAAGTGTGGTGAAATAATTCCTATTCAGAATTTTTTTTCATGTGTAAATATTTTTTTTATCATAGGTATATGGTAATTAATACCAATAATAATATTTTTTTGGTTTTAAACTTATTTAATATAGATTTTTTGTCAACGATCTCACTTAAAACACAACTAGTTTAACAAGTAGTAATTATAGGATAGATTACTTGATACATAACTTAAATTTCATATTAAATAAATGATGATTTTAAATCCATACATATATCAAAACCTATATATACATATCAAATGATATTTTACTTAGTGATAATGTCATTAAAAATAATGATGATGTTCCTAGTTTTCTTTGAAAGATAAAATAAGTGAGAGTGATGGAAATAATAGTTTTATTTATTATATTTAAAAATGATGTCATACGACATTAAAAAAATGATATATTAAAAACTAATTAACCTCCCAATCCCACCATTCCAAAGGTAGAATGCATTCATAAAATTTTATCTCTTGTGCAAAATAGCATACCAATAGTTAAAATTAATAATAAAATCCAATTAGTAAATGAGCCCCTTAATGATTTAGATGTGACTTCACAAGAGTTTATTTATATAATTCATGTCATTGATTTTTAATAACATAAATTACATCAAATTACTTTTTAAAATAAGGCATATCATTCTTGGGTTGATACAAATGATATCTATGGTAATTCTATAATACATAATATCTTGTATGCACCATTAACACATAATTTTAAGATACCAACATTATTTAAGTTAAATGGAAGTGGTCATCCTTATTTAAATATTATATATTATATAAAAGATATGAATAGTAATATTTTATTATAGTTTTTTCCAAAGAGCTTAGAGGATGATGCATTAAATTGGTTTCATCATTCACTTCTTATGGGTCTCTACATACATAAGAGGAGTTAGAGTAAGTATTCATTATGAATTTTATCCATAATAAGTGACCTAAAGTTACATATAAGAGATTAACATAATTACATCAAGGAAAATTACATCCATTTTGAGATTATATATTATGGTTTAATATATGTATGCAATATTTAATGTATTAACCAACAAATTTAGAGACACAATATATATTTTTTAGAGGCCTCATTTTCCTTCTTAAGGAATAGTTGTTGTATCAAACATATAAGCCATATAAACATATTTACTATGACAATATTAAATTATAAAATAATTTGATATTTGTTCAAATTTATACACAAACAAATTTTCATATTGAGTTGTGTTGTGCCTTAATACACACACATAATTTTTAAAATTTTCAAATATGAGACCAATATTAATTGAAGATCCTTTTGAAGTCTTATTAAGCATAAGTATATGATACATAAGTTTTAAAAGAATAAATTAAATTAATTTATATGATGATTAATATATTCACTTCACTATTTTGGTTTCTATTTATTTTTTCAACATAATCCACAAGTTTCATCTCATTTTCTGTGTATGCACTAAAAATTTACAAGGTGAAAAATTTAAAATAAAAATCATATGATGATGAAATGTTATTTTTTTGTGACTTATAAGGAACTCTATACATCTATCCCTTCCTCATGCTTTGCTATTCCTACCTTTCCCCCTTTCAGTCCCTTTGACTTTGGCCATCCTATTAATTTCTACTTTGGCTTAAAAAATATCCATGGGTCACAAAACCAACACCCTAGGTGGTAAAACCACCCTTATATGTTACAAAACTACCCCTTAATTTACACAACCACCATAGCAATTGTTTAATGTAAAAGGAAGTTTTAACACAGAGAGGTGGTTTTGAATCAAAAAGGATGGATCTCTTGAAATTATTAGTGATAAATATGTCATATTAAGCAGTGGTTTTGAAACCATCCCATGCATAAAGTGATGGTTATGTCATAGTGTAAATGAATTCCAAAATTAGTTCCTGCAACTCCAATTTTCACACATTTTTCATAGATTCCTTCATTTTTATTATTTTTATCACCTCATATTCACCTTAAATCAAGCCCAACTCTCTCCCTCTTCTATTTTTAGTATTATTTATTTCCTCTAAAATTAAACTCATAGTCACACTTTGTTTAACTCTACAAGATCCGAAATATTTATACAAGAAGGTCAATTTTAACCTAGTTTTAAATCCAAAAATTTCCATCAAAAGTTTTTATTGATAATATTTTATATCCATATCCTTGTTATAATATCCAAGATATTAAAACTCTATTTTTTTGAGTCAACTACACAGTTTCAAGTGAACAAGTGTTCTTGGTGAAAGTAACTTAGAAGTTGCAAGTTAAGATATTAGCCATCCTCAATTCATTTGATTTCCATCTATGTATTGTGTCTCCCCCATTTTCCCATATTATTATATATTTTTTGAATCCTATAGATAGATATTTTTTAAAATTTACACAAGATCATATGGATCATTCAAGTGAGGATTTTCCTATCAACACACTACATGCACTTTCACTGATTTATTCTAAAATTAGGTTTGTGTTCTTTTTATTTATTTTTTATTTTATTTGATTAGAGTATAATTAGTTTATATTATTTTTTTTTATATTAAATTTATATATTTATAAATATAAATAAATTTTATAGTGAAATAAATCTACCCGTTTTCATTTGTCTTTACTACAAAAACATAGTTTTGATTTGTGATTGAATTTAGTAAATTAGTTTCATTTAATATTAGAAATAAATTTCACTAATCATCATAAAAAGGATATTATAAAATATCCAAGTCATTTCCATCAAATAAAAAATTTATTTTACTCAATATCTAAACAAGTCTCTTGTATTCTAGATAATCACCTAGGCAAACATAGAAAACCTAGGTGCATACACAAGACTAGTACATTACTCATCTTAGTTGTTTTGAATATTTAAAATAACTTTCATTTTTATCTCTTAAAAAAAAATTATAACTTAAATAATTTGTTTCCGTTCTATCAAATCATTCATAAGAAATTGTTCTTAATAAACTAAGGAAGTTATAAAGCTAGTCTAGTTTGTTTGTGAAAAATAAAACTCGTAGAAAGTGTTTTATTGTCATTATTTTAGATCATATTTATTATTAAATAATTTACATGCATATTTTAAATTTATACATATAGTTCATGTCATACCAAAAAACCAAAATAAACAAAAATATTTCATGTAGTTTGAATTCAGGTAGAACTAGGAAAAATCAACATCTTATATGATAGTATAGATGCATTACCCTCTTATTTACATGCATCTCAAACATTGAAAAAGGATTAAAAATATATTTTTTATTTCATTTAATTTAAACTTTGATATTATTTTATTTTCAACACTTTATTTTCAAAAATCAAGCATTTAAATCTAAAAAACCATGAAAAATCCAAAAACAATATAAATAAATAGAAAACTATGTCAAAAGCCTTGATAACACATGAAATACATAAAATAACCTTGACAATTTATGAAAGAATAAACATCCCACATAATCCTTTTCCATCTGCACAAGGACCATACATCAATCCTTGCTTCAACATTCCATCAAGTACACTTTTCAAAACATTACCTAAATAAGCTCATATGCTTTTCCTTGGATTTTTTCTAGTCTTCTTTGGATGACCCTTAGTAGGACACCAGGTCTTGTTCAACATAGTTTATTATCTAGAGTTATAGAACTTGGTCCCACTATCATAAAATGTATGAAATTATTATTGAGTTGAGATATGAGGTCTTTTTATCCACTCAAATTTCGTACCACATCATAGTGTCTTTTGCCACTTTAGAAGAGTAAGAGTGCATCCTTGATCCAACTATTACTATCCTTATAAATAATAGGAGACATCAGCATAATGTTATCCAGGTTTAGTCTTTCATCCACATCTCTTTCTTCTCCTTGAGTCTAGCCTCATCTTATATCATTCATATTCAATGTATGACATTTATCAGGCATAGTCAACCCAATAGACTAGATCTTTTCCCAAGAGTTATCCAACTTGATCTTAGTCATTCCTTTAAAACTAGTATTGACCAATATATTTGCCTTATTATGATATTCAAGACTAGGGGACCTTAGAGTTTAGTTTTCAAACATCTCGACACTCTTAGTGAGCATTGAGACATCATTGAGGTCTTTTAGGTCCATCATTAGAACTCATTACCACCACTTATCCCAAATCTCATTCCACCAAATATTTAACCAAACCCATAGGTCATCCATTACATTAGACACCTTGACTAGACTTTGGGGAGTCAAGTACACAAATTTTCACATGCAAATTTACATTCATATAAATTGGTGAACCAAACATGAAGGACTTCATCCTTTGTGTATCCTTTTTTTACTCTTATTTTATTTTCTCCATCTTCACTCCTTCCATTTATTATGAGAGTATCCATATACCCATAGAATATGTATACACATGATATTTGTAGATCTCCTAGCCTAGAGGGATATAAGAGAATCCATCTTAGCTCTAGTGACCTTTTGTTGATGACTTGGAATAACCTAAACTTAGACACCAATATAGAATACCAATCATACACCTTCCCTATTTCTAATACTTCAGGCAAGGAGCAAGGTTAATTTTCAAGAGATATGTGATATATCTAGAAGTGTAAGTAACCATTCCATTCTAATGCCATGACCCTTATGAGTGGAGACATGATAACTTACCATATGGCTACAAATCCACCCATCATCTTGTAGATCCTAGCCATAGAAAACATTACCAAACATGATCATTACTTATAAAAGATCTATCATTTAGAGGATGAGGTAAACCTCATGAAAGATAATGTTCATCCTCTTATCAAGGATAAAAATGACACCAACCCACCAGTGACCACTGAAATCACTACTATCATATATCTTGTCATAAACTAATCCATTCATGTAGATTCATTTCATGCATCCACCCTCCTACATTAAATTCCCATGGACCCAACATCAACACTATTCCAAGACAACTCATTAACATCCTAGTAGGTCATATATGTGACCTAAAAAACAATCAACAAGCTCTAAGTTAAAGGGTGATCCCAAGTCATCTTGTGCCAAGACATCCCTCTTCTTCTCCCATTCAAACAATAACTTGCCCCACATCACAACAACAATCCTACATGATCCCACCATTTTAGGAGAAAATCCCACCATAAAATCATGTCCCTCATTATCCTCTTAGAGATATCATCACTCATAGGGTCCCTAGCCTCAATGTCTCCAAAATTCCTTAATCTTAACAAATACCTATTCAAAATCCAATAAGGGGTATATACATGTATGCTTTACCACTATAAAACAATGTAATAATAAAAAATCCATTGTTCTCTATGCCTCCAATAAATTTTCCTCTCATATATAATCATCTCATGTAGATGGGATATGTCCCCCTTATAAAGCATCGAGATGCACATAGACTACCTACAAACCACCACAACAAGCCACATACACTTTACCATATTAGGCTACAATGCCTATATCATCTCACAATGTCCCTTTATATTTCCATATGTTTTATAAGTCTACTTAGATAGATAAATATTATTTGGCCTACTCCATACTACCTTATCAAGCTTTTTCCATTCCTCCTAGTGGCCATCAAGACAACATGCACATGATCCCAACTCCTTATCCTAGTCTTGCTACCATGATAATAGACTTTAAAAACATGGAAACCTACTTCAAATATTTCAAGGATCCCCTAAATGCTAAAATATGGGGTGTTATTATCCCACATACTCTACTAGATCTTCCTAAATTCAAAGGAGAAATGGATCTCAATGCATAAGTAAAATATCATGCTACCAACATCAAAGAGATCCTACCTTGAGATGGGGTTGTAGTGAATAGTTTTCCCAAGACTCTTGAGGGGATAGCATTACACTAGTACTAACACCTCCCTAAGGGGTCCATACACTCTTTCCACCAGATTATGGATGTGTTTTTCAAAGAAATTAAAATAAACTAACCTTTAAAGACTAGCATACTCAATTATTTCATATCAAGAAAGAATACAATGAATCAATGACCATTTCATCATAAGATGGTGGTAAGTCCTATACTCCTCTACCAATGCACCTAACATGGACCAACAATAATTATACAATCTTTTCCTCTATTCCCTCAATAAAGAAATAAGAGAATACATCCATAAATTCCCATATTGATCATATAAATAAGCCCACAAGAGCACCTATGCATTGACCAAGTGATCATTGACAATGGTTGTCATACCTATGGAACTACTGGGCACATCATCACCCTTATCCAAAATTATTAGGGGTCTCAAAATAAAAACCCAAAAACTTTAAAAAACCAAGGTCCCAAAATCCTAAACTAAAATAGGAATGCCACTACCAATGGTGTCACTGATCAAACCAAGAAGAAAAAATCTATAAACAATGGTCAGTATCAACCTACACATAAAACCAAAAACACTAAAAACACAAGGCCCAAGGATAAAATCCCCCCTCATACCATTCATGTGGTTAATTTCAACTAACCACTACCTCACAATATTCAATACCAAAACCATAACCAAGTCCAATACAAAATAGGTGAATGATACTCCCAATTCTAGAATCAAAGTTTATATCAATAGACTTATCAATAAGAGTTTGGGTAGCAAGGACAAAACATGATATATAGGGATTATGACCCACACATCTATTTCCTCTTATACATAGTCATAGTTGATGACACATGGAGATACAAATAATATAGAAAATTCACACAAAGAATCCCAAGGGATTAAAGGTAAACATTCATAGATATGTTCCTAAGAAACATGAGTACAAATACCTAGAATCTTCTAAATGGCCTCATTGCTCCATAAAACTAGCACCTAAAAATATATCACAACCCTTTCCCTAACCACCAAAAACACCTTACTCAAGGACATCAATAGGGTAACCCATAAATCCACCCCATTTAACATAACAAACCCATTATGGCATACACTCATGGTGATAAAGATTCCACTTCTAGACATATAAACACCAATGTGCTCCTTAGTTGGGAGTTTAAGGTAAAACATGGATGATAGGAGTCATAAAATTAGAAGTCAAAGAAGAATTACACACCTTTAATTTCACTATAGAGTACAAACCCACAACTCTCTATCCATCATACATCCTAAAATCATAACCTATTCCTAAACCTATAGGGAGATATGATTTGATATCTAACTTGGCTAAAACATTATCTCACATTTCCTTCTTAGTTATACTTAAAAACTCACCTACTCACCATCGGCCTTACTCAATGCCCTCAAACTAGGACATTTATCTATTCTTACTCCTCCTTCATAATCTCAAATTAACCACATCAATTTTTACATGTTCTTCCCTAGTCAATAATAGCATGATATTGGCTACTTATTTAAATTAATAACCTTCCCACCTAACTCTAATCTATCTAAGAGGGAAGATTCTACCTTTTATATATAATTATGGATCTAAAATACTATGTGAAAATAGACATGGTTGATGACAAAATTTATTTCAACATTTTCCCCTTCTCTTTCTTATAAAAAGTTAGATATGGAGAACTAATTATTTGACAACACATAATAATATTTATGCCTATGATAGTTGTAATTCCACTTCCATAGGGACCATAATACTGTAGATCACTCTAGTCCCCAAGACTATCCTAACCAATTTATATGTTATATATAAGGACACCAATTACAATATGATATTGGGGTACCCTTGGATACATTATATGAAGCCTATCCCTTCCGCCTTATTCTAAAAAATCGAAGTATTACACATGGGGAAGGTTTTTATACTCAAAGGGATCATAAACCCTCTGATATGTTACAAGATACCATACATAATCAACCTGGGTTACACATTAACTATCACTTACCTAAAAATGGGGTTTAAAAACCTCTACAATTAGTTGATGTCACTAAATCCTTGAAGCCTAAGGTGGTCATCTTAAATAAAGAGGAGGAAGTACCCCAAACCCTAATAAAAGGTAAATTAGATGAGAAGGACATAAAAATGATTCAAAGGATCCCTGACTTGGAACTAGTCCATATGAGATGGTTTACACCCTATCTTTCACAAAAATTATTAATCTCTTAGATAAATATTCTCCCTTAGTTATTACATTTGACCCATGAGGGTTGGTAACCTACAACTTATTTATATCTCAAGGCTAGCAACCTTGTGAGGGTTTGGCATACCTACCTAACCTTTTTATGGTAGATGTATCTAGGGATAAGGAAACATCCCTTTATAAAAACCATTCTAGAAAATCTAAACTTGGCTACCCAACATTCAATCACACATAGGCAATCCATGGTCCAAGATCTACTCCTGTCACTTTTGAACCACTTTAGAGTATGTTGGATAATCACACTATGATGGGATCATACTAATTTTTTAGATTCTATGATCCATTTGGACTAATTCCTCTATAAATTTTGGCCATATTATGTTGACCTACACTTAATTACTTTTCTCATCACATTTTTGAGTCCCTTGATAGTCAGTTAAACCACTTCCCCTCACCTAGTTATGACAATACCTAAGAATAGGTGTCATACTGTGATAGTGGTAAGGATACAAATAAACATTAAAAATATTGAATACCACTATAGTCCCAAGTAATGTCCCCTCTTTCCCATCATACAAGAAAATGGTCCTGACAATCACTTGTTGAATTCCTACAAGTTTTCCTACACATAACAATAAGTAAAATAGTGCCACCCATTTCTTATCCATAGTATTGAAAGTTTCACAACTACACCCTTACACCTACTCCACCGAAACAAGACCTTAATTATGTTTTCATACTCTCTATGCCTATAAAATATCCCAACTGTGCTAGTATTCTTCCAACCCTAAAAAATTCCAAGCAAGCAATCTTTCACAATTCTAAATGTAGTCACCTACCTCAAACAAAAGCTCAAAAGATGTCATTTTGAGTTATAAAAGGTTATTTCCATCCTTCATTCATAACATAAGGATACACTCTATGCACCTTCACAAAACCTTCCACTTATCTCACATAACGCTCAATACTTACACAAACCTTGACACTAAAAACCAAGAGAGAAATTATGCAACATATTTGTTGTCCACATGGTTGAAATATTGAAAGACCAAAATACCCTACCTAATTATTTCCCCCTTTTACACACAATCAGTGGACTTTACATTATGATGAGACCAAGTTCCACCTAAGTACTAGGGTAGGAGTCATTCTCATTTCTTTTAAGGGATGAGTTATTCCTTTTGGGTTCAAACTGGACATTGAGTGTACAAATACAATATTTGAATATGAATATCTATTTCTTGGTATGATCATTGTAAAGATCTTAGATTTCTAAAACTTGATAATCTATGGAGATTCATATCTAGTGGCATATCAAGTGTTTAAAGTGTACCAAACTAAATTAGAGCACTTCCAATTGTAAAAAATCATTATCTATAAAGTTTTCAAGGACTTCAATTTCATCTCCATTGAATTAGTCCTTAGAGAAAGAAATTAAATTTACAACTCTATGGATTCCTCATCTTCATGTTTAATCCCCCATCTAGTGATCCTAGAACCAAATTTTATAATCTTGATCAACCTCTTGTACATAATAATTCTAAAACCCAAATAGTCACCCATGATGATAATGAGGCCATCCATAAATTACTACAAGATTACATTGAATTCCCCTCATTCCATCATAATAAGGGGTTCCCACTTACCTATTATCCTAATCTAGAATCCAAAACCAAGTTTTATGACTCCTACAACCATGTGAAATACTAATTATCCTCAAATGATGAAAATGATGTGTTCAACACTGAGGGTGAAGACCTAGACCTTACCCCATATCCTAACTTATTCAAAGAGGGAAATGCACCCCTTATTGAGTAAACTATAACTATTAATATCAAGATAGAGGAGAAACCTATCATCCTTAAGTCAGGTTATTTTATATCTAAATAAGAGTTATAATATGATAATTATCTCCTCATGGAGCTTTCCAAAGCCTTAACTTTATCCTACACCAACATGATAGACATCAATATTGATGTAGTTATCCACAATATAGTTATGACACCTGACACAAAACCTATCAAACAAAAACTTAGACCTATCAAACACAAGGTAACATTGATGGTAAAGGAAGAATTCATCAATCTCTTAAAATTTTGCTTCATTAAACCCATTAATTACTCCAAATGGATGACCAAAATTGTAACCATTCTAAAAAAAATGTTATGATCAGAATATTCATAGAATTTTATGACATTAATAAGGCATGTCCAAAATATGACTCCCCCCTCCCATCTATAGACATTATTATTGGTTCTACCATAGTATATGAGTTACTATCACTCATGGATAGATTTTCAAGATGCAACTAGGTTTACATCTCTGATGAAGACCAAAACAAGTCTTCATTCATAACACCTTAGGGAACCTTTTGCTATTTTGTAATTCCCTTCAACCTAAAAAATTTAGGGGTAATTTATCAAAGGGATATGAACCACATCCTTCATGACCTCATCCACAAAATAATGGATGTATACATAGATGACTTGGAAAATCAAGGTAGTGAGAAGACCATTTAGGAATGTTACACATCATCCTCACATGGTTGATCAAATATGGTGTCACCCTCAATCCATATAAATGCATATTTAGATTCATTGGTGGAAAAATATTGGGTTACATCATCTCCTAACATGATATTGATATTAAACCTAAAAAACTATAATAAATCATGGAAATGAACCCTCCCACAAATGAATATAACATCAGGATGTTTTTAGGAAAACTAGGAACTATTCGACGATTCATCCCCTACCTTACACCATTTATCTCATTAAAAACCTAATCAAAACTTCAAGTGGCTTAACTTGGATAAGTGATTATCAATAAGCATTTAAGCTAGTGAAATTTTTTCTCATGTCTCCTCCCACACTCATGGTACTTAATATAGATAAGCCTTTGATACTATATATAAGAGTAACTAAGGTATCCATCTCATGTATGTTAGATCAAGAAGATGAAATTGATAAGGAACACATGATCTATTTCATTAGTTTAAATTTTGTTAATTATGAGACACAATACACTCAGGTATAAAAGGAATACCTAGTAGTAGTGTTTGCAACCAAACAGCTATGACACTATATGCTTAGTTAATAAATGAGATTTATTGTAATGTCTTAAGCCATTTAGACTTTCCCAATACAACTAGCTCTCTCTCAGAATTTTGGATGATTTATTACACTTTTGAGTGAGTTTAAATGACTTACATCAACCAAAAGTCCATTAAAGGATAGACCATCATTGATTATTTAGTTGATTACCTTATAGATGTTAATTACCTCATTGATATTGATTTTAATAATGAGGTGATATGCTATATATCAAAACATGCAATCAATTTATATCCTCAACATGCATACAGCATTAATTACCTAGTTGATTAGACATACCCTAAAAGTGATAATTCACAATAGGGGAGACATCTTCATTTTATCACATCCAAGTATGTTGACTTAGATGTGGTACTTTATCTCAAGGAATTATAAAACATTTAATACAATGTGTTGATTAAGAGGATTAAAAAAGGTTGTCTTTTATTATCCCTATGGTATGTGTGGTGGGAATTTTTATGGCCATGCAACTGCTCAAAACATACATAGGATGGGATATTTATGGTCCACTTTAGACCATGATGTTCTTGAATATGTACACACATGTGATAATTGATATCATGTTTCCCATGAGATACATATTCCCACCAATGAATTTCAACCCATCATCTTTTGATGACCCTTTTTAATAGGTAAAAATTCCCCCAATTCCTTAGATAGTCACCATTTCATCATCACAATGACCAAATACTTCACCAAATGGGTAGAATTGATGCCCCTAAGAACTATGATTTGATCAATAATTAAAAATTTCATCCTAAACCATGCCCTTTTTCAATTTTGGGTCTTATAGGTCATCATTAATAATAATGGGTCCCCTTTCAATAATATCTAATTTCATGAATAGTGAAATAAATTTAATATATCACACCTCTTGGCCTCTATATATTATCCATATGATAATGACCAAACCGAGGTTACCAACAAAACCCTGAATTCAATCTTGGTCTAAACTCTTAAAGACTCTAAATGGGATTGGAATCTAGATCTCTATCCAACACTCTGGTCCTATAGAATAACTATTAAAATGCCCATGGGGGAATCCCATATTCACTAGTGTTTGGGTTCAAGTATTTCTAACTCTTATAAATGGAAATACCTAGCCTTTTTATCTACCTTCAATGCTTACTTGATGAATAATAATAATATAGAGATGGATGCCTAATGACATGGGATCTCTTGGATGAGCACTGGGTCATCATCATTAATAATCAAATAACCTATGATAATTGCATGTTTAGAAAATACAAAAAAAATAACCATGAGCACCCAATCCATTTTAGAAACCTTTTTTTTAGGCTTAAAATTTGAATTTACAAAAAAAGGAGAGGGCCATAAATTTAGACCCAATTGGTTTGGCCCTTACTAATAGAATATTTCATTAATGGAACATATCGATTATGCACTTTATAAAACAAATATTTTTGTGCATATATGAAATCTTTGAATACAAAAAAAATTTATATCCAATTCTCAAAAATCATACCATTTTCACCTACATTACATTTTCATATGTCCCATATCCACCATCATGTAGAAGTGTTATTTTATGATCATTTAGTTGGTTAGTTTACATGATATAAAAACTTAAAAAATTTAAAACGACACATTTACCTCATTCTCACATTTCCTTTGTACCCTATAGCTGGTATTATCAAAATCAATATGTCATATTAGTCTTTGTTTTAGTTTTTATGAGTAGAGCACACCTCTTTCCTTGCATCTTATTACATAACTTAGAAAAATGCTAGCCTATAGTGTAGTCTATAAACTTGTATGTGATTGAATACCCATTTATGGTGCCTTTGGAAAGTAAAACATTAACATGACTAAAATAAAATATCTTTTCCTACCCATATTGGTTCTCAATGGTGATCGCTTTCATCTTATTAGTTGCATGGGGCTAAGATTTAGAAGGTGAAGGACTTATAGTAAAGTAGATGTTTTTAGGAAAATCATAAGCTTATGCATATATAAAATATGTTTCTCACCCTTTTATATCCTTCAGTGTTGAGCCCTCACATCTTAATAGTTGTGTGGGGTTGACATTGGGGAGATAGTCCATTACTCACCTAAATCTAGCCTTTGGTGATGAGACCATGTAACTTCCTAGTCACATGAGACTAATTATATAAGAGGTTACAAAATGAAGTAAAAAATAAATGCAATGGTAATGTCAAGTAAAAAAGAGTGTCTATATGCTTACATTTTAATAAGGTGACCTTTTCTCATTTATTGGTTTTGTCAGGGTGAGTTATCTCTAGATAAATATAATAAATTTAGTATTCTATAATTTTAGTAAGAAGTACATATTCCCATTTACTCATAGGATTAGATCATCTTATTTTTTCCTAAAAAAGTTTGATTTATGATCTGCCCCACATATATTTGGTTTTCCCCCTTTCATCCCTTACTATAAATTGAAATTAATATATTGTGTGAACAAAGAAATTAAGTAATCACCTACAAGATAAACATTAGCATAGTTATAGTCACATGTATACATATATTACATTAAATCATATGCATATATTCTATTTCCACATATAAATAAGCATTTTTCATAGAATCATATCATAAAAAAAGAGATAAACATATACATACATCATCACATTTCTAGTCCTCTAGAGTGAATAATGACAATAAAGAATCACATCACATAATGATCAATGAGAGATACACCAAAACATTCATATTTTTATATATCATAATAGTTTTCAAGTTTATAAAACAAAAATGTCTAATATAATCACCTAGATAGAGGGCCAATATGCCTTAGGGCATATAAAAGATAATTTATGTCTACAATGGTATATCCAAAACATAAGAAACAAGGCTTAAAGGTCTATCATCTACCTCTAAGAAGGAGCTAAGGTGGTGAAATGTCTAAGTCTTAGAATATAGTGTCATCACCTAATTTTTCCTCTCTATGATGTTTCCTCCTTATCTATAGGTTAGTTTTCATAAAGATGGTCCCTGACTACATCTACATCTAACACTATCATTTATGTCTTATGACTATAGTATTTTTTTCCTCTTCCTCCCATAATGGTGTTCACTAGGGCATCCACTCTCAATCTAGATAAAAAAAGTGTTGCTCTATGTCCTCAACACTATAATCATCATCAAGGCATGGTGTGATAGGAAAAACACATGTGTATGGCACCTAATCCCTATAATAAGCCTAGGATCTACCAATAACTAGTCTTATGTACAACCAATTCTAAACTAAATTAGATTGATTAGGGTATCCCTGATCATCCTCATCCATACACCCACAATATATATATATATATATATATATATATATATATATATATATATATATATATATATATATATATATATATATATATATATAAACGATAAATCATATATAACTAGAATGATAAAATATAGAACATGTAAAAATGCCTAAGAAAATAGAAGAAATCAAAACATAAGATGTAATCACAAATGATCAAAATCAATAATTTACCTAGATCTCCTTCTTACCACTCAGGATTAGAGTCATCATTTACATCCTCCTCCTCAACTACATCTACGTCATCCTCCATATCAACATACTACTAGGAATCACCCTCTCCATCTCTTGGTTGCTTCTACTACTATTATGCATGGACCTATTATCATTCCAAGTTGCACACTTTGAAGAAGATAGTTCAATTCCCTTGAAGTTTGGGATAACATAGGATTGGCCTAAAAGTTATGGGTGACTTAAAGGAAGACCAAACCTCTAGTTTATGGGGATAACTCCTTTAGTACATCAACTTAATCTATCTTTCTAAAACCTAATGATGTTAGGGTGAAAAGAGATAGAGTAAAAACATGAAAATATACCTATTCTAAGGATGGTGATGCATCGATATTCATTTTATCCTCTCTTGATTGATCTTTAAACAACACTTTGTTAATAAAATGAAATACCAATGAATAAACAATATTCTTTATGAACTCCTAAACATAAGTGTTTCATGTGGAGGTTGTGGAAGTTTTAAAACTTAAAGGTAATGGAAGGAATTCATACTTGAGACACTATCAACAATCTCACTCTTTAGTACAACTACCACATTTTAACACATCACATGACCTACATAATATGATAATATAACAATTAGGTGAAGGGGAGGACCTTTAAAAGGGAATGAACATCACACTTTATTCAAGTCAAAAAACCATGACACACATTAATTATAATAGATAATTCTTCAAATAGTCATTTTTTTATTGATTATCAAGGTTTAAGATACAATTTGGTAGAGTTTTGCTACACCTAGTCGAGGGATCAAAACCAAGGCATTAAGGCTTAAATATATATAAATGAGTGAAAAAGAGGGAATATAATATTTTCATAGAGGTGGCATGAAGAGTACATAATGTTCATCATCCACTCATACAACAATTATAATATCCAGTCACACTCCTCCATGCATTACTTCAGTTGACTAGTACCTTGAATGAGCACCTTTGGGGCATTAGATCCTATTTTTAGAAAGGTTTAACCCATAAATATTATGTGAAATACATATTTGGTTAATTTCCTCTCCTCTCATTAGTTAATAATTATTTAAAATTTCCCATTAGACCTCCTTTATGAAGCATTAAATAGCTACCTTTTCTTGCATATTGGCCATGTTCAATAAGTCATCTAGCTCCTACACAATGACCATGAATATGGAGCTTTATCACCTTAGGATATAGTTACAAAGGTTTCATGATTTCACATTAAATCCATATCAATTTTATATGCCCATAATCATCCTTATTTATTAATTAAAGGGGCCTACTAGACAAGCATTTTAGTCTCTTGGTTGTTCAATATTTAGATGATTGTGAGAACTAGTTCAAGCCTTCAACTTGAATGAATTATCTTGTTTTCAATATAAACCAAACTTATGTTAAGCACATGCTTATACTAAGAGGGGGGTGAATCAGTATAACATAATGTTTTAGTCTTTTAAAATTTAATCAATCACAACAACTATAAACATTCAAGATCTAGTAATTAATAACACAAGAGAACACATGGTTTATATGGAAACCCTTTTGGGAGAAAACCAAAAAAAATAATTTCTTATATATATATATATAATAATAATGTTTATAGGAACCAACCTAATAATGACACCAATCCCCAAATCAAACACCAATTTGGTCAAATTGTGAGCACTCAACCACTGGAAACATTGATCCCATTTACTAAGCACCAACTCAGCCAATTTATTAGCACTGACCCACAGGAGAATCAACCCCTAGACTTTGAGGCACTGATCCTAATCCAAATCAATTCCACCATCTGTTATTGCTTATTCAATCAAATTATGGATTTTCTTCTCTTACACTTTTTCTCTTATTGATTTTCTTATATAATTTATGCTCTCCTCTCTTTCATAATTCTCAAATTATATTCTTCATTAGAATAAAGAGTTATCTGTGTGAAAGAGAAGGAAGAGAAGAAAAGCATAAAATGGAATAGAATCTCTTAAGAAAATAAGTGTGAAGGGAATATTTAGACTCATGATGACCATTTATGACTCCTCTCAAATTTTAGACTCAGATCAAATGCTTGTTATACTTCCACATCTCTTTTCCCTTATATATCCTTTAAAGGATGTGTCCCCTACAAGAGGTACCTATTCGCCAAGAGATGTGACCATTGACATTTCTATCAAAATTTCAATTGACATTTTTTTTAACATTTCCATCATCATTTCCATTCATTTATGTTGATATTTATATTCACTTTTGGCAAAAATTTCATTCATTTTCAACAACAATTTTGTTCACTTCTGACAACACCTCCATTCACTTCCAACAATAGTTCCATTTGACATTTCCATTCATATCCATTACAATTCATTTGACATCAATGACAATTATTCCAACAATATCCCCCTTTTTCATTGATGTCAATACCCATCAATTAGTTTATGAACTCCCCCTTGCTATGGTTCTCCTCCTTTTCTCCCCCTATCTTTAATTAACCCCCTTTGACATCAATGGCAAAGGGTTATACACTTTTCTCCCCCTGAGCTAATGCTTCCTCTCATAGTCACTAGATGAAAAATGTATCTTCTTCTATTGTCTTCATTTAAATATTGAATTTATTTTATACCACTAATAGTAATATATTCTTTTATTGTTTCTCTTCATAGCATATTTCCACTATGCACATCATATCTCTCTTACTTCAACATGGTCTTTACTACCATTTATTTTTTGTTTTGTGTTCCATCATGGCCTCCATACCATTGCTCCTTGTGCCTTTTACACAATCATAAATTACTTCTTTTAATTATCTAGCTATTACATCCACTTCTAAACTTTCACACATTCTCTTTTTAGTTTGGTTTAGGCATCCTCTTTCTTGTTCTGGTCTATAGGATAGTTTCCACATTATCTCTCTATATGTCCATACTTATTTCAATTATAACATACAATGTATTTTGACAATGGAGTAAATGAATTTCTACTTGAGAAACCATATGAATCTTTATTTTCATTCCAACCATGCTCATTCCTCTCACATCCTTCACTTGTGCCATAGTTCCATGCATACTCATTTCTTGCATGGTTATTCCTCATATCTACATTTCTACCATTGTTCCATGTGTATCCATTCCTCACATGTCTCTTACACTCTTTTGCTTTATGACCAAAAGTGCTGAAATTAAAGAAATATCCATAAAACAATATTTGGTACCTATCTCACTATTTTGGAAAGAATGATCTTATATCATGCTAATGGTTCTTTCACTTTTATTCTACTTGTGGAGATTCATTTTTTGGGTAAGTCTTCTCTTCTATCTTCATAGGTTTATAAATTTTAACATCTTCCTTGGTAACCTTTTATTCATCTCCATAGCCAAGACCTGACTTGATGAATAATGACCTCTAAAAATCTAGAATCTCAATTAGAACCTTGGTGCTCTTCTCAAATATTAAGCTTCTTGTCAATTTAGAATTTGAATTTTATAAATCCTTTCTTAAGGTAACAATCTCAGCCTCTATAGTCTCACATTCTTCCTTGTTTTCCTTTAGTTTGATTTAGTCTCTTCCTTTATTTTCTTCACCTCTTCAACTTGAACATTTAGACTCATGATGACCATTTATGACTCCTCTCAAATTTTTGATAACTCTTCTCTATCTTGATCATCTTCTTCATATTTCTAAATTTGTCATTTTTGTTTATGATTCTATTTCTTGAGTATTTTTTTTATCAAAGGATCTTAAGATTTCTCCTTCAAGATCTACTTTTGCTTCTCTATATTCTAAATCACTCCAAGATTATCCTCTAGTTATCTAGTCATTATCATCCCAATCTTCTATAACCATGAACAAAACTTCACCTCCATCACTATCTATAAAACATTATTCAATCTCCTCACTTGAGCTACTAGCCCTTTTTGAATAAAGGTTTTTCCTTTCTTTACCATATTTCTTATTTTTCTCATATTTCTCATATTTGTAGTTTTTCTTGCTCTTGTGAAACTTTCTTTCTCATCATGTTCCTCTTCATGATTATTACTCTCTTCTTTTGAATGGGGAAAATTATTTTCAAAGTGTCATATTTTCTACAATTGAAACACTTATAAGGTAACTTACCTTTATATAGCCTAGATCTCTTTTTGAGATTTCTCACAAATAGGGATTATTCTTTATCTAACTCTTCACTGGTGTTATAGATTAATTCATATTTTTTCTTTTTCAATTTATTTGATACTTTGAAAGCTAATTAATACTTCTTTGGCTTTTCTGCTTCCATCCTCATTTTGTATGCTATGAGAATTCTATGTAATTCATCCATCTTCAATGTGTCCAAGTCATTAATTTCTTTAATAGCTAAGACTTTCACATTATACCTCATAATAAGTGACCTTAGTACTTTTTTTACTATCATTGATTCTTCCATTTTATCACCTAGCTCTTTTATGGTGTTGACTATCTCATCCACACAAAGAAGATAGGCTGCAACATTTTCTTAATATTTCATCTTAAGACTTTTAGAATACCTTCTATGAATTTAAAGCTTTTCCTTCTTTACCTTGTCATCCCCTTCAAAAATATTCTAAAGTTTATCCCATATATCTTTTACTAATACGTAATTCATTACTTTTATGAACTTTGATTTTGATAAGCCATACAAAATAAAATTAATCACTTGAGTATTATTCTCACATGCCTTCTTTCTACCCTGATCCATTGGCTAATTTGTTAGTGCTATGTACCCCCATCACTACTGATAACCAAATATTAAACCCTAGATCCATAACACATATTCTCATCCTTATACTCAAAAAATAATAATTCATTCCAAAAATAATGGTGATTTTTTTATAGAGAAACCATCCCAACCTTGATGATTATCCATGTGTACTCCTAGGATCTACCTTCTAGAAGTTAGAACAATTTTGAAGGAACTTCTCTGATACCAATTATTAAGCACAAGCTTATATTGAGAGGGGGTGAATCAGTATAACATAATATTTTCAAATTTAATCAACCACAACAACCATAAACATTCAAGATCTAGTAATTAATAACACAAGAGAACATAAGATTTACATGGAAACCCTTTTGGGAGAAAACCATAAAAAAATATTGCTATTATATATATATATATATATATATATATATATATATATATATATAATTCTATTACAATGTTTATAGGCACAAACCTACTAAAGACACCAATACCCAAACTAAGCACCAACTCAATCAAATTATGAGCACCCACCCATTGGACACATCGATCCCCTTCACCAATCACCAACCTAGCTAATTCATGAACAAAGATCCATAAGAACATTAACCCTTAGACTCTGAGGCATTGACCCCAAGCCAAATCAATTCCACCATCTATTATTGCTTCTTCAATCGAATGATGAATTTTATACTCTTACACTTTTTATCTCACTAATTTTCTTATATAATTTTTTCTCTCCTCTCTTTCATAATTCTCAAATGATATTCTTCATTATAATAAATCTTCCCTTCACACTTCTTTTATTAAGAGATATTCTATTTCACTTTTCTCTTTTCCTCTCTTTCTTCTCTATCACACTTATATGATCTTCAATCAAATCAAATTCTTTTTATACTTCCACATCTCTTCTCCCTGATATAGCCTTTAAAAGATGTGTGCCATCCAAGAGGTACCTATTCACCAAGAGATGTGACCATTGAAATTTCCATTGACATTTCCATCGACATTTTTGTTAACATTTCCATCATCATTTCTATTCACTTCCATCGACATTTCTATTCAATTTTGACAACACTTTCATTCACTTTTGACAATAATTCCATTCACTACTAGAAACAATTTTGTTTGACATTTCCAGTCATATCCGTTACAATTACTTTGACATCAATGTCAATTATTCCAACACCTTATATATTAGGATTTAGACTTTACAAATAGTTCACACTTATAATCTCACACCACATAGATGACTAGGTTACCTCCTTCATGCATTTAGAAACTACTTATTTATTGAAGGTTTGGAAAAGTCTTTCTAATAAAATATTTCAACATTTCATGATTTGAGGAGGTGAAAAAATATTCATATCACCTCCTTCAATTATATGAAACTCTGTACCATGTCTTGTACATAATTTTCTACTCAAAACTTTATAAACTTTTAGTTTAAAAGGGTGTCTATATATTGTCCATACATACAAGTACCATAATATAATCCTCCTCTAAGTGGGATATATGATCTGAGTGTTTACGAAGTGGTTTAAATGCATTTGTATGCATTTAAAAAATATTCCTAATTGTGTCCTTATTATGGTTTTAGTGAGGTTCAAAAGGGTTTTGGACTCTTAACAATGGTTCATAGAGGATAGGTCCTTAAAATCTAAACCTATGCCATTAATTTATTTTATAAAAATCCCCCCACCTCTTCTAAAGTCATTATCTCCCCATGCAACTGATTTGTATAGTTATGATATTGTCAACTTGGCTCTCATATGAGAAATGATTATTTTGAGTAGTTCTAAGATACTTTTAGGCCAATAATGACCAACTATGGCTTCTCTCATGTAAATAAAAGTGACTCACACATCTAAATCAACTTGATGAAAATTTCCATGAAGTTTTATGGTGCCATTTATTTTCCTTTTTTCCTTTTCTCTAACCTCCAAGTGGTATTAGTTTGAGGAAGGTGCTAGATTATCATGTTTAAATTTAGGGTTCTTGAGTTATGACCATAAGTTATAGTTATGAGGAACTTATCCACTTTATCTAATATTTAAATCACCCTTAAATTCCCTTAGATAATTAATATTATCTTGATCAAGCCACTTACCTTCTTTTGTATGCATACAATCTCTCACTTGGGAACCTAGGCCTATCTACAAGTAGTTACTAGGTATGTAGGCCCATGTAGGTGGCTAATGTGAGATCATTTGAGAACTTTGAGCCCCTATTTCTCCTTAAAAACCTATGGTATATGAAAATATTTCTTATCTCTTTACACATAGACCTAAAATGATTCTCTTAGGCATGATTTGTAGAGTATATTCCCTGAACGTGCCAACCAGTAGGTCATTTGAGTGATTAGGAAACCTAGGAAGACCATTCAGACCATTTTCACTTAATTTGGATGAAGTTGGGGGCATAATTCCTCTATCAAGTCTAAACCAAGGTTTCAGAAACATTTTGGAGGTCCACCATCTTAATGATGGTTCATACAGTATGGACCTCTAAACCAAAACTTCTTAACATGAGCTTTTAGCCTATTGACCCCTTCATCTCTCCTAAAAAAATTGGGTCCCATGAAAGTTGTGTGTGGAGATATGAGTAGAATATGGTGTGACTTGAGATCTCTATCAAGAAATTTATGTAGGTTACCTTCTTAACATTCATTTATAGAGTTAAACCCCTAAATACCACTCAATATTTCATATATGTTGAATCCATATAGGTAATCAACTTCCCATAAGAGCCCTAGGCTTGGGTCCCTTTTGTGTGAAAGATACAATTGTTTGAAAGTACAAATTGACATGGATACTCAAAGTAGTAGAGATTGAGAGAGGAATAAAAACAAAATGATATATCTCATTACACTCCCCTACTTTAAATACCTTCTCTAAGGTCTAAAACACCATCATATACCCCCATACTACATTGAGTCTATTTAGAAGTTTAGATTTACCTTTGAGGATATGGGTTTTTGTGGGATCATGGTAGCTTTAGGCCATGAGGTGATTAGATTGGGATTTGGAGACTAAAATCATCTATTTATGCATTTTTATCTTTCATGTTTTCATATCATCTTCCTCAATCTATGTTCCATCTTCTAAATATGCTCTTATCTACTCAGATTATCTTGTTAACCTTCCTCTTTCTTAATCTTCCCTTGGCTATCACTATCTTGTATGGGATTGGAATAGTTGATGTTGGTTCCTTGAGAAACATATTTATCTCTTCATATGGGTGTGATCAAGGTTAAAACATCATATTTCAAATCCTAAATATATCCTTGAGGTTCATCTTTTATAACTTTGTCATCACACTTATATGGATAGTCATACAATAGTTTACATGTTTTAGGCATGTAACTCAGTCCAAGCATCTTCATTGCTTAGGGGAACCATCATGTAAAAACATAAATGGTTTAGAAATGAATTTATCTACCTTAAAATCCCATTTCATATGTCCTTTTCACTATCATTGGATCTATTCATGCACTCTAGGTTGACTGAGCAGGTTTAATTAGTTGTATATGTTTGGACCGTATTGTTTAGTCACATATTCATGTCTCTTTCCCTTATTAACATCATATTCATTCCTTGACCACCTTATTAGTTTTAGTTTTATCTCATTATTTTCTTATAGGTCTCATATTTAAGGCTAAACATATACTTCCAATCATAATGTGAGTATTGAATCATGTATGTTAACTAACAAGGGATGTATAGAACAAATTTATGAGTTAGAAGAGTACCTTCCTTGTTATACTTAATATACCAATGAATCTCTTATGTTATAATTTATATCTATAATACATACATCTACTTGGTCACACCCATTTCTTATACTCAAGGCTTATCTACATATACTAAAATTGAAGGACTTTATAAAGTGGATCTATGTTGTCTAATGTAGGTGGTGATCATGCTCTCTTAATAGAGCTCATACCTATATAAGTTAATTTATTCATAGTACCAATTAAATTTTATAAAATTATAAGGTATGTATTACTTATTTCTATACCTTGGTCTTGATTAGAGGTTAGTCACATGTGGGTGATGACTATAAGGTTGCATGTAGCTTTAAATTTAGGATGCAGGGCTTGAAATGAGGTAGGTTTAAAATCATGAGGTTATCAAATATAAGAGTCTCTTTGAGGGCCTGGATTGAAACATAAACTCATACCCAAAATTATCTAAAATATCCTAGGCATCTCCATAAATATTCCTAATATAATAAAATACTTTGGGATCATTAATGATGCATATGTAATGAGGAATGGAAACCTAGGACTTTATGATAACCTTAACTTTTGATAAATAACCTCAACTTATGCTAAACAAGACTATGAAGGTGTTTGAGAGATAAATGGTGGTTTATTGGCCTATGAGGACTATGATAAGGTCTGAATATCTTGAGAGAATGGAATTTTCATATGGATATGGTATTATCTTACTACCTCTATGGCATCTTGATGGCATTCAATAAATAATCTCATTAAACACAATGTCTGTATTACAATGAGAACCAAACATATAAGTAGTCTCACTTAAATGCATCCTTTGAGATATTTGGGGGTCTATTTTACTATTAAATTTGAACTAAGGATATGTGGAAATATTCAAGACACCATCATTACACTCAAAATATTAATCATTTTAAGACACATGCATTAGATACCCCTTTCTCACTAGTGAAACCTTACTTGTAACCCATAAAAAATGTTAGCTTAGATATTTATCAGTTTTATAGGCCCACACATGTGAACCAAAGATTTATTAAGCTATGGAAGGACCCTATAGTAATGGAGAGAACATGATTAATCACTAGTTTTATTAGATAAGCCAACAATGTCTTAAAACCATCCCCTTTATTTTACCTTATGTAGATGAAGATGGTAACTAGGTTACTCATTTTCTTATAATTTTATCATAAATCATAGAAGACTAATATTTAAACTAACTCCAATGATTACAAGTTAATCAAGTCTATTTTCTTTGGCCAAGATCCTAGGCGCTCACCCTCTCTCTTTTATATGAACTAAGCATAAACTTAAAGTTCTCTCCATGTCAGCCAAAGTGCTCTATGGAGGAATTGAAACTATTGTTGGATGTTTGGAATTCGAAACACTTATATTTTTTCATCATACTCCTATCTTCAACTCCCCTTGTAGAACCATCACTCCATTTGAGAAAATATATATTGTACAGATCTGTACCACTCTAAAAACTCCTATAACCTACATATTTCCTTTGTTTTCTCATGTTTCAAACCATATATCATTAATGGTAGAAATGAGGAGGGAAAATAGGGGTTAAAAAATGTCTAAAATTTCATGGTATGGTTTGGAGAGTTGAAAGGACACATTTTCATACATATGGGACCCATTTAGTGGAAATTGAAGGTGTTGACTTGTGAGAAGGACAATATTAGTAGATGAGACCATTTGGTTATGAAATGTGGTGATTATGGGGGTCTTTAAAGGTGTATTTTATGGCTTTAGTGGCCTTTTGAGGTCAAATATAATATTTTAATATCAAATACTCTCTTTATTATAAAATATATAGTTTTAAAAGGAGATTTCAAATGAATATCATTTCAACACTTATTAAAAGACCTTAGAACATTTTAAACACCCAAGTTAGGATATTATGTACCTTCATAACATTATTAAAACTTGTGATCAAACCATACCTTGAACATATCGAATCCACTAAGAAAGGCCAATATGAGTCATCAGCTATAACATTCAATCATCTCCATCATGGCACATTTGGACTGTTGAGACCACTTTAAGGCCTACTATGGACCTTAACTCCAAAACTAAGTTCTCATTTGCCTTCTTGAGTGTAGCTAACTCCACCCACCTAGTAAATTAATTAGTATCTAAAAAAACCTACTTACATCTAGAACTATATGGGGGTTGAATCATACCTATAAATTCTAATCCTCATTACAAGAAAGGATGCTCAAATTAAATGGGTTTTAGGGGTAAGGTAGTTAGTCTTTAATTGCCAATGAACATAACACATTTGGTACACCTCATAGCCCAAGCATGGGAGTCACTAAATAAAGTTATAAAAAATATCCTAGATTATGATATTTTATGCTATGGTATTGGTTTCAAATATCTCTCATGCAAGCCCATCATGAAACTATTCTAAAATATTGTCAACTTGACTAGTCTCTACACATCTCATAAGCATGTCACCACGGTCCTTATTGAAGATTAGACCATCAAAAAATATTTAAGGGATTTATTATATCTTGAAGTACGTCTTACTTGTCATATATAATCATATAAGAAATTCTATAATTTGGAGGAAATTTACCATATTTTGGGTCCAGTTGGAAGGAGACATGTTGTAACTACTTGTTGATCATCTTGTGCTACAAAAACCACTTCTTTATCCTCCTTAGAATCTTATTCAAGGTGATCACATATTCCTCTACCCCAAATCAATTTATTTACCTTTACCTCTATGTCATACTCCATGCACTTGGTCACCCAACCAAACCTCTTTTCACTTAAGTCTCTA
This sequence comes from Torreya grandis, assembly GCA_037957365.1. Taxonomy (NCBI): domain Eukaryota; kingdom Viridiplantae; phylum Streptophyta; class Pinopsida; order Cupressales; family Taxaceae; genus Torreya; species Torreya grandis. The sequence continues at coordinate 374,475 of JARHVA010007535.1, read as the reverse complement.
TTAAGTATGAAGTCCTTAATGTTAGGGTAAACTACCATGACAAATATCATATTTCTAAACACCATATTTCTAAACTTCTTGAGGCCTCTCATGAATGCAATAAAAAAAATTACAAAAATATGTACCTCTATTTATAACCCTCTAACACTTGGTTGAAGAAGGATATGATATGCTCTAGGCCTTCACTATTTTGTTGTATGAACATAGCATATATAGTGTCACTTTTGGATAAGGAATACATGAATAAATCTATTATAAAATTAGGGTTGATTAGGGTGGGATCTTGATCAATGGACTTCTTGGTGGACTCAAAACCTATCTTACCTTATCCAAGCCATGACAACTCCTTATGTTTTTTGATCATGTGAGTTAGTAGCCTTGCCAATTCTATTAATCTGGGTATGAATATTATGATAAAGTTGATCTTACCTGAGAAAATTTGTAATACCTTATTGTGTTTGAGTAGTGATAAGGCAAGTATTACGTTTGTAATTTTAGGGTCAATAGAAAAGCCATCATTTGACATAACATGTCCTAAAATTATAACCTCATGGACTACAAATATACATTTTTGGGGGTTTATGGAGACCCCAAACTATCTACACATATCAAACTTCAACCTTAAATGTGTCAAGTTATCCTTGGGATCTTTAGAGATAATAGTGATGCCATCAAGGTAGATGATCACCATCTCATTTGTAATCCATTTGAAGGCCACATCCATTTCAATTTAGAAGGTATTCCCTATATTAGATAATCTAAAGGACATCTTTTTATATGTATAGGTTCCCCACTTGGTTTTGAGGTATTTTTGTGTTGACCCTCCTCCCTCATTAGTACCTAATTATGCTTGGAGTATCCATCAAGAAAAGAGAACCTTTGTGAACTTGAAACTCTTTGAAGAATCTTATCCATAGATGGTAGAGGGTAGTGATCTCTGAGTGATACCTTTTTTATATCTCTAAAGTCCACACACAACCTTATCTCCCCATTATTCTTCCTCATAGGCAAAATATTTTCCACCCATGAAGAATATTTTATGGGGAAGATAATGTTGGATTGAGTAAGCTTTGTCAAATCTTGATTCATAAGGATCTTAATTCTAGGGTTGGCTGACCTTTGTTTTTATCTCACAAGTTTAGTACCCTCCTCCAAATCTATGGTATCCTAAGCCAAACTAGATTCAAACCCCTTAAAATAATGATATTCCTAAGAAAAAACATCTACAAATTCTTGTCATAATGATATGAATTCTACCTTCTCCTCTTTGATATTCACCTTTCATAACTTGAGTACCTTATCCTTAAATATGACAAATTTTTCATAGTGTTTCTCCTTAGTGGAAATGATTACCATATCCTTCTTTAGTTGGTCATATTAAATGAATATTCTATCAAATGTTACCAAGCCTTTTAGTAGCTTATTTTTCCTCGATTGGATAATCTATCATGCATATTGATATTGTAATATGCTTTGATTATTTTAGCAAAATTCTACCTCATGTTGTAAGAAGAAAGTAATTTTCTTATCATTATCAAACACTTTATAGCTCACCTCATCATTAGGGATTAAATTTATTCACACCACTTTATTTTTGGACTAATCTTTGATGTCCTTGACCCCACTTGGTATGTCATATTTTGCTCTAATGGTTTTTAACTAGTCTACATGTTGATTGGTCTCTCTAGGAATAGAGTGAATGTCAAAATATTAGAAGTCCTACAAGAGGTCCCAAACATTATGTTTATAGGCCTCTAAGAGAGGATTCTTGACTATACTTTTACCTCTTACCTACTACACCACTAGATCACTAACTCCCATAACTTGTATGAGGTTAATGCCTCTCTCCATTGCCCATTATAGCCCATGAATGACGGATTCATATTATACTATATTATAGGTGTAACTAAATTAAAATCTTAAGGAATAATAGTTATTTTTATTGGAAGGGTAGACAAGCATAACAATTATCCCACTTCCATTATAGGATATAAAACTGTTAAATAACAAGTTTGATATCCCTTCATGTTCTTGAATTTTTATAGTGAGACTTAGTATGGTAGATCCTTATTTATGCATTAAATATGCACTAACACCTTCCTTTTCATTACTTTTTCAAGGATAATAACCATGATTATCTAATGGACATTCATTAAATAACAAATTTGATATGCCTTCTAGGATTTCAATTGTCCCTTGGTCATTGGGGTGTTCATCCTCATCCAAGATAGTGCAATTGACATTTGATAAGTTGGGCATGTTAGGTTCTAAGTGGGACATAGATATAGGTTTAGAACCTATGGTAACATTTTTCCCATACATGGTCCTAAAAACCATATGGGACTAATAAGAAGAGAGATAATCACCTATTTTGGTAGTGAAATACCTAGACAAGCATAGGGAAAAGTAGGGAGGAAGGTCAACTACTATCACATCTTGAGACATAGTGAAATTAGGATAAGAAACCAATATGATTTTAAGGTATCCAAATACACCCATGGTCTTGATAGGAGATCCATAAAATTGTAAAACCCCTCTTGTATTTAGTTCATACTTTTTGATGCTCAACTACCCCCTATTCATATAATGGGGACCCTCATATTTTAGTTTTCAAAAATTCCTAAAAAACTAAGCTTGATAATTCATTTGAATGTATAAAAAATTAATTCAATGTTTATTATAATTTTTTTCTTAATATCCATTTTTCCTATAAAGATTAGTATGTATAAATATTTTCATTACTGTAAATTTCTCTTCAAAGTTTACTTAGCAATGGATTATCAACCTTTAATTATTTAAAATGTGTATATAGTCCTTTGCCAAGAGTGTTCTACCGAGTTTTCAAATTGGTATGATCATAATAAGCTTTGGCTAATCTTATTAGACCAACCTTATACTTTGTTTGAAGAATTTACTTGCAAAATTTTCCTTAAACTTATTTCAATTTTCTTGTGATGGGTACTTGATGTTTACAAAAGTCTAACTTAAATTATCACTTGGACTCATAGGACTCATAGGATAGCAAAGTTAAAGTTATGGTTGGAGATGCCTCAAAAGACATAGATTAAAATATTATAACCTAAATAAGATAGATGTCCACCTCACCAGCCTTCATGAAGGATTAGCAATCTATCACACCTCATGTAAGACACTTGGAATAAATCTATGAGGCTTGAAAACCATGTGGTGACATCTTAATATCTCAAAACAGAATTAACCATTATAATTCAAATCCATTGGATACATGTCAATATCCTAGCCCCCATGATCAAACTCATTCAATCTGAAGTGATACATGTCCCCACTAGACCTGTGGGATGTTATTACATGTCTCAAACATGACCATCCAAAATTGAGCATCCTTGCAAAGTGATTCATGTACCCTGAAGATACATTTAATATAAACACGTGTTTACACCACATTAAATCCATGTAAATATGGAAATAACACTCAAAAAGGACATATGGAAACACAGAAACCATTTGATCGAGGTTTGATTGTATACAGTTATCTAAGGCCCCTTCTGTGAGTGATAAGTGATAGAAGAATGAAGAGAAGCCTATGAGAATGGCACATGTCCCCCTTGGACCTAAAAAATGATGAAACTTTTCATTCCCATGTTACTTCTATCTAAAAATCCATTATAACACCTTTGAAGGCCCACCAAAGTGATGCATGTCCCCACTAGACCCATGAGATGATGTTGCATGTCATTACCATGGAGCTATGATCTGAGATTAATAGAATCTCCTCTAAGAGTGATGCATGGAAGTAATAAAGACATACAATTAAATACAATTTGATTATATATGTCTATAAGACTTTTGAAGGCACTAACTAACAAATGAAAGATCTGAGAGCCTTTTAAGAAAGCCACCTAGTGAGGAAGAAACTTTGATTGCCTACAAAAGTGACACCTAATACTCTTATAACCAATCAAAAATAAAGGGCCCCACCCAATATATCAATGAATAAAATATGACATGTGCCAAATAATAAATAATTTATCACACCAAGATTCAATTCAAGAGCTTGTGACTAATCAAAAGGTGCTATGTGTCTTAATTTGAGCTAACTAGGCAACTTAGTCATCTTCAAGCCTCACAAGTGCTTGGATGGATCTAAGGTGGCATGACACATGTCAAAAGGTGGAAACCTTTATCTTTAAATCTAAAATTTATGGAGAATCAAAGGAAAATCAGCACTAAATTTTAATTTTAAAGTAGATTAAATGTTAAAATCAGTAGTTCAAATATATATAAAGTTTACAAGTTAGCCATTAATGAAGCATAAACTATGATCACCATATACACTTCATTAAATCTATAAATCATCAAAAGGATACTAAACTCAATTATTTATACCTATATTTTCATTTGAATCCCTAATCATTTGCTCTCTCTACTATCTACATCCTTAATTCAACCAAGTTTGATCTCTTCACAAATTACACCTAGTTGCCATTGATAGAGATTTAAGGCTATAGATAAATATAAGAGGATGCAAATTTATACCCGATAAATTGAAAAAATGGAACATGCAATACCTTCCACTCATGGTAAGGGCATTGTATATGGAAATGATGACTTCTTATTTTAATATGGTAATTCAGTCATTTTTAAAGACACAAAGTTAATCCTTGAGGCCATAAACTTGGGAGACATGCATTATAATAGTGTCTATTACAATGTTGAATTATCCAAAGCTCTTGATGATTATAAAACCATGCACATACTATTAAATTATATTTTGATATCCTTTTAATCCAATCTTTTAGACTTCACAAAGCTATAGTAAAATTAGAGGTCACGCCATGCACTAACCTAGTATACGACATCTTTGGGATGTCAAAATGTGAGGATGGATTTCTAAAATCCATTAACTAAGGGATTTCAATTAACTTAATTTTAGTTATAAGTTTTTAAAAATATTATGGCTTACCCCTACCATAGCTGGACTATAACTAGAGAATAATCAACAACTAATATGAGGCACACAAACTAGAGATAGTCTTAGCTTCATGGATAACAAACCCAACTAGGGTGGTTTTCATGGATGACAAGGGGAATATACACATTAAATAGTTTATAAAGGGAGTTAGGATTGGACTCACCTTGTTAAATATAATATTTGGCAATGTACACATTAGATAAATGGATATAAAGGATATCTTACTATTGCAAATAATTCTAGAAGATTAGTAGATCCCCTCACTTATGGATATTATTAGTGGCATTATAGTCTCTACTATGCATGATACTTGATAAATTGTGGCTCCATTATACATGATGAGTTATATGTTGGGTATTATATGTTCAAATTCATAATTAGCTACAAACACATGGACTCCTGCTCAAGATGAAGATGTTCCCTAGATATATTCTATAATACACATTCACCTCTTTAGGCAGCACATCAAGATAATTGTATATGATTTATACCCTTCTATTTACAAAACCATCACCAAGTGTGAAACATAAAGGGTTCCATTAGAAGTTAGATAGAAACTAAGATAAATGGGTAACTTCTGACTCTACCCTAATTTCATGGTCATATGACTAAGAGTGATGGTGGCTCCCCTCAAGCTATTGAGATATGTGCCAATAGATTTGTTAGAGGAGGAGAAACCAACTAAATATTCCACAAATTTGATGGCATATTCAAGAGGAAGAAAAATACACCCCCATAAGGCTCCTTACTAGTTAGGGAGAACTAAGGTAATGAAATGGTAGGATGTTATAGTGGATGTAAGGCATAAGGACTCTTACCTATTTCCCAAAGATGATTTTAGAATGTGGGATGAAAACCATGTCATTACCAAGAACCTGCTCAAGTTCAAGAGGGATATGACTATGGAATATAAGCACCAAGAAGAGGTACAGAAGTGGATTTACATAGATGTAATGAATGATGAATTAGTCCTAATAAATGCTACAAAAAGGAATATAGAGATTGAAATGAGGCTCGATAAGGAGAAGAAGGACATATTAAATCCTAAACTCTAACCAACTCATGGGAGCATGTTTAATGTAGACTATGAGGAGAAAGAAGAAGAAGAGGATAATGTTCTTCTTATCAGGAACATGCATTGAAGACCTCCACTGCAAGACATTCCAATTAGAGAAAACATGCCTCTAAGATCTAATCTAGGAGAAGCTAGCAACCAGCCTGGCCCCTCTCAAGGGCCTACACTTATCCTTACATATTCTAAAGAATTTTCCATAGAAAACTTGGACCAAACTAGACTTGATGGTTTTTCACTAGAAAGGTTTACATAAGGAATAAGTATCCTAGGGCAGCCATAAGAGGAGTATTGCCTCATCCATTAGCCTCCCAAACACCCACTATAATTTATACACCTTTGCCTTCCTTCCTAGTTGTTAGTATATTTAAAAATGCTCCTACTTCTACTGCTCCCACTCCCATGTTTACATCCCCTACCATTATTCCCTTTGGAGGCACTACTCCCCACTTTATCTCCCATACCACTTCCAACATTCCACCTCCATCAAGCTCCCAAAGCACTAGAGCTATCTTTGGTAATGATTATACTCTTTCTTAGTCTACCACTACTAGTGAATCATTTGCTCATGGCTCCCCTACATCTACCAAGAAATTAAAACCATTTACCTAGAAAAGGCCACTTAACCTCACCACAATTGCTAAGGTGAGTGTGCCCTATAAGTTTCCTTCATTTATCCTCAACATGGGCTCTACCAAATATTTTTTTGACCCCATTGGGTAATTGGACCCAACTAATTTATTGATCCCTATAATAGCTTTGGCCTCCTCTTCTACCTAGGCACTCCCATTACAATAACCTCCCATATATCCACCATTTATAGCTACCCTAAATTGGGTGAGGGATATGATGCAACTAATAAGGTATGGGAGTTCTTGGGAAAGCCAAAATAAAACCCAAATTAGCATGAGGTTTGATGCTGACACTACCACCATGAAATGGGTGGTTAGAAGACAAGTGAAACATTCACAATCAAGCTCTATAGTGATTCATGAGACTAAATAACCCCTATTCACTTTGACCAAAAATAGGAAGGTTGTCCCTAGAGAGATACAATAGTATGTAGAGGACCCTATATCCTCAAATCAATCACACATAGAGTTTACTCTTTCTTTGATGAAGGGGATGTAGTAGGAACTAAAAAGACTGAAAGAGTAAACACTTCTGATTGTGTTAGAGGGTACATTAATTTCAATAATTAATACTATCATTAATTTCATAAGCTTGTATGAAATGATGAAAATATGAAATAATATGGGATCAAGCAAGCCAAATTGATCATTAAACTTGACCAAAATCTTTCACTCTATGATACCAAGTTGGCAAAATTGGCTATAGTGGAAAGAAGCAATAAGTTTCCTGATATTAAAGTATTTCCTCTTGAAGACATTGTTCTTTCACAAACCATAATCATGAATAGATGAGGACTTTGAATACATGGTTGGATCAACCCAAGGATGAAAACAAATCCTTTGAAAAAATTGAATTCAGTATTACCTTACTGCTAAAGGATGCCATGATCACTAGGGTGACCAAGCTTGATGACACCCTCATGGATGAGAAAGATTTTAGAGCACTAATGAAAGTTTTTGTTTCTTAATTATAGTAGGATGTGGCTATTTCAAAGACTAATATACAATTTAAAAACCTTATGGCATTTACCAATCAAAGGCTAGAGAAGGAAGATGCAATTAAAGAAGCACTAAGGCCAATACTCATAGATCATGACAAGATCATTCAGGAGATACTAAATTTGTTTAGGCCCATGATCCTATACTTCTATCAGATAGACCAAGAATACTAGGCATGTGCATATGTCTATACTAAAGAAATTTTTTAAAATAAGCAAATGTTAAATAATAACAACATCAAGCCAATCAACAACCACATATATGACCATAAGAATATTTAGGTTAATTTTGTAAATTCAAATGTAGAATATTAGTTTGTATGTAATATTTTAGCCACTTATATATTTGGGTGAATTTTTGGGGCCCACTAAAACTTTTCTTAGGCATTTTGAAGCTTATAAATAGGGTTTTCGCTTCATTTTTAATTAGAAAATAGTTACAAAATTTAATATAAGGAGCCAAATAATTCAAGAGTTTGTCTATAATGTTCTTTTGTGTGTTTTGTAATTTTTGAATTCTTACACTTTAGATGTATGATAGTTTATTTTATATAAACTAATTTGGAAATTACATTTCATGTATGCATCTATTACTTTGAGCTTAATGTTAGGCTGATAAATTTGATAGTATACATAATCTATTTTCCTCTCATTTACAATTAAATATGCTATGAAATTTACTATGAGCAAATAATTTTATGCAAAGTATGTTGTTAGATATATGAATTTTCCTTCCTTTGAAGCTTAAACTACATTTATTTATCTTTGAGAATCACACTAGAGTTTGTAAATGCTAGTTTGATGTGTTTTGCCTTAAAAGTTAGTAAAATTAGTATCTTTATTCATCTTAAGCACACTCTCTTTTTTGCCTTGCCCTACTTAATCTTGGATCCACCCATGAATCAATATAATTTAGATCATGCTATAAATATCCATTGTTCATTTATATTTTAGGAAATAATTAGAAAATATTAATACAATTCACAAATATTAGAAAGAAAAGTGTCACTACACAAATATATGTTGTCCATATAATAGGGTTTGCTTGTAGACTTTCAAAGTGGTGACCATATCTCTTTGATTTATGTTATTCCCAATGGTAGTTGTCTAAAAAACTCAAGCCCCAGTCTTCTAAGACTTAAAATTGAGTTTCTTACTTTCCCCTTATTCCTTAGTGACATAAGGAGCACAATAAGTGCATCACTAGGAAGGGAAAAGTTGATGCTAGAAGGAGGGCCTTATGCAATTATTTTCATACATCTTTGTAGAATTATAGTGTACTTTGTTATATAAATGTTTACTTATTTGAAACTACATGAATATATTTAAATAACACTAAGGATATACATTATTTACATGAATATTTGCATCCTTTGCATGAATCTTTACATTCTTTAAAATGTCTCATCACAATTAGTGTTCAGTTATACAAATTTGGTAAAATAATCAAAATATTTGCTTAAATTTGTGTAAAGATAGGTGAAATACACTATTATTTTGATCATATTTGTAAATTTTTGTATAAATTTGTTAAATAATCATGAGATTTTTGTGTATTTGTGCAAAGATCAATCTCTAAATTTTTTTATACTAGATCTAGGTGTTTAAGATCTTAATTAATCTATTTCATTTAGATTTAAGTGAAAATTTGCATATATTTATGATAAAATATTATAGTGCTCTTAGATTGTTAAATAAGGCATAAAAACACTTTGAAATGTTGGTTTAACATTGATCTTTACACTTTTACATGCAAAACTAACAAATCTTTGTGCAAATTTTAAGAATTTTGAGGTTTCTAGCTTATATCCTTAAAGATTTAGGTAAATTCATTTAATATTGTATGTTCAAGTATTTTATATGTTACGTTCATTGATATTTGTGGTATTTTACATTTTTTGAGGTGATCCAAAGCTTCAAAAGTTTTGGTTGAAATATATTTCAATAACACACAAATAATAATGTTATCTCTAAGAAGAAAACTGATAATTGGGTATTGCTCAACTTTTTGCCAAATTTATCACCTAAAGTGTTTCATAGATCAAGAGTATATCTTATATCACATTTAATCTTAATACCCATTTTTCATCTTGGAGTTGCTTAAGATTAGGACCAGTTCTTGATCTGAACCTAAGACCCCTTTACCATCCTTAGAAACCCATAAGAAGGATAGAGAAGATAAAGGAAGGCATAAAAAGTCTAGGACCCAGTCAAATTCTCCATCTAACCAAAATTTATAACCCCTGGTGCCATTCATGGAATGGTTAGTTGGTTCATCTATCAATGTTCTTATACGTGTGCATGATTTGCCAAGAAATCCAAAGAAGTATTTGCCTCTCTTTACGCCCATTGGTATAATAATAACAAAGGAACATATCAAGTCCTTTAAGGCATCTTTGAGGCTCCTTAATGTGATCCATGAATACGTGGCTTGACATCTCTTTACTTTCACATTTTGAAACATTGCTTATGATTGGTTTCTTAACATACCCAAAGATTCCATCATTAGGTACAATCAGTTTAATGACACCTTTATCACCTAGTTTGGTAGGTTATTTATCCTAAGAGGTATGTATCAATAGTTTAACACCCTAAAAAGGTACCCAAAATATCTTATTTAAACATTCAATACTAGGTTTCAAAATACCCTACCAAACTGGGTGATAAAGGTGTCATTAAACTGATTCCACCAAATCATGGAATCTTTGGGTAAGTTAAGAAACCAATCATAAGTAGTGTTTCAAAATGTGAAAGTAAAGAGATGTCAAGCCACATCCTTATTTAAATATTCAACACTAGGTTTAAAAATATGTACACCCTAATGTCTACATCATATAAGTCAACAAACAAGTTAACCTTGGAGATATATAGAAATTATTTAGATCCAATAATAAATTTTTTTCTTAGATGAGCCTTAAATATTGACACATGACCTTTAGAATATGTTAAGGATATTCATATTGACAATAAAATTCACATGTGATTACATCCTTCCTTTGTTATACCAAACTTCAATCCAACCATGCCCACTCTAAATGTCATCCCCAATATGAGCCAAAATCACCTTGCATTAAACCAACTACTAGTGATTTACTAGTTGCCTTTGTGCCATGTTACACCTAACCATAAGCTAGGTTTATTTAACCAAGTAAATGTTGGGGATCATCCCTAGAACAATGTTGGTCAAACCATGATGCTTGTGAAAACACAAATGTCTAAGCTACCACTTAGAACAAAATCCTAGAACCTCCAAAGGGAGAGTTAGTTTTAATATAAAAAACTATCCAAAAACTTACTTATGATTTCTTGTATCTCAAGAAATACGTGGGTAACCCTAATAATAAATCAAATAAAAATTATAATTTCCAAATATATAATAGACCTTTCAATAGACTTAACAATGGTGATCCCATTTTGAGCAAACTACTAGATATCAATATTTTGAGATGGCCTTGCCTAATTGGTGCCAAGTACACAATACAGATAGACATGGAGAACTTGATTGTGTTGATTTATAACATTCATTTAAAGCTATTCAAATCCAAATGGAGGGATTTAACATGAATCCCACTAATCAAGGTAATGTTAAAGGCTCTGATAATTCCAATGATACTTTTAGATCACTTAAATCAGTCCTAAGTGTTGATAATTATGACATCCCCAGCCAAGATGAGAATGAACCTAAAGACAATGTTGAAGAGTTACATGCTTTCTAACAATACCAAAGAAGCAACTATTCCTTAAGAACAAAATGTCAGAACCCACCTCTGATAAATTTCACTCACCTAATAAACTAGACACACCTCTTAATATTAGGACAAATGATAACCCTCCACACCCCAAAGGTGAAGATATTTAACCAACAACATAATATCCCTACACAACACCAATTAAAGGTGGATAAAACATAGTGGAAGACATGAAGAATATTAAGGAAAACATAACAATGCATGAGCTCACATAAAGTACTGAACAACATGATTTGCTATAGAAATCCTTGAATGAAAATCTTGGTTCTATCAAGACTAAATAGGCTCATGTTAATGTGGTGATGTATAGGAATAATAATGAGGTTCCACCATTCCTATTAATTTTTATAATTTTTGGTAAGAATCTCCATAATTAATTAATTGGTTCTAGTGCTTCAACTAACATTATGCCTCTAAGAATTTGTGAAAATTAGGGTTAAAACTAGTTAAATCTAAGAAGGTGGTAGTGCATATGGAAAAATTAAGAGTGAAGGTAATAGGTGAATTGTTGAACATCTATATGCATTTATCTCATGATCCTCAAATCAAGTAATTCATTGACATTCAAGTCCTTGATATAATTGAAGCTTATGGATTGTTACTTTGCTATGACTGGACTAAGTATTTGAATGGATGCATGTCCATGGATTTATCACATATAGCTCCCTTGGTATGGGATCCCTAATCAGACCAAGATTGATAGGGAACCCAAGATGAAATACATGATTATTAAATGCAACTCTAAGAATGAAAAGGTAAACTACCAATCCTCTAACTTATGTTTTTATATTCTAGAAACCACTGATATTGTTGCAGGTGACAAGATAAAATAATAACAAATCAAATGCCTTTGGAAATTTTAATTTGATAGTGCATGATCCAAACAAGGCTCACACATTGGGATTGTCCTAGTAAATCTAAAAGGAAATGATTATCTAGATTCTTACAGATTACAGTTCTCTTGTACTAAAAATTTATCAGAATATGAAGCTCTTATTTTAGGGCTTTAGTTGTAATTAAACATAATATTAAAGAAATATTAGTTTATGGTGATTCTATGTTAGTGGTTAACCAATCCAAGAGTAGATATCAATGCAAAATTTCTTGTTTAAGAAATTACAAATCTAGATCTTGGGATTTAATTCAGTATTTTTAATCATTTAATATTTTTTTCTTACCGTAAAACTAGTTGGTAGATGTTCTAGCTTTAACAATAATAAACCTGGTACCTTTGGAATCCTTTAACTTGCAATAATTCAACATGGATATAATTTTGTCCCCTTATATACCATATAACATCAATCACTTCTATGTTTTTGATGATGACCAGTAGATAATTAAATTATTATGCAATGCTAGTATATTCAAATCTCATATCACTAGTGAATACAATGAAAATTCTATAAAAAGTTTGAAACACAATGAAAATAGTGTTATTAAACTCAAAGAGAATCAAATTGCCAAAGGAATGATCTCTTTGGAAAGAATGTTTCACTCAGACAAGAAGGAGACTGAAGCCAAGCAACCTAAAGTAAGTGGGAAGGATTACAAACAAGTTAACTTGGGAGATCTTGAGAATGAGCACAATGTCAACATTGGTTTAGTTTACACCAATGAAGAGATAAACAAATTTTATAACCTCTTAGTAATGTTTAAATATGCTATCGCTTGGTTGCATGATGACCTCAAGATATTTGACACTAGTGTGATCACTCATACTATCACATTGAAGGAAGTCTACAAAAAAATTTAGGCAAAGACAAAGACTAATAAATACAATGTTAGAACCATTAATTTACAAATAAGTTAGAAAATTTCTTGATGAAAGGATAATATTCCCTATAAGTAACTTAACATGTGTTGCTAACCTCATGCTAGTCTAAAATAAGAATAGAGAAACTAGACTTTGTGTTGATTTTTGGAACCTAAATAGATCCTTGAATAAGGATAATTATCCTTTACCATCTTTAGATGAAGTAATACAGCTGGTAAGTGGCTCTAGAATGATGTTATTCTTGGATGGATTTTCAAGCTACAATCAAGTCTTAGTGAATAAAAGTGATAAAATGAAGATTGCCTTCACCACTAAATGAAGAATGTTTTCCTACAAATAGATGCCATTCAGACTTATTGATGCATAATCAACTTTATAGTGAGTGATGGACCATGCATTCCATGGATTAATAGGTAAATTCATTATCATTTACATGGATGATTTAACTATTTTTTTCTAAAAATAGGGGAGATCACAAGATGCATTTATAACAAGTGTTGGAGAAATGTGTAAGGTATAAAATTTCCTTAAACCCCACAAAAAACATCTTCTCTGTGACTAAAGGTAAACTCTTAGGACATGTAATCACTCAAGAAGGTATGACCATAGACCTTGATAAAATCAATGTAATTTTAAAGGTAGAGGTTCCCAATATTAAAAAAGAGTTAAAATCTTTCTTTGGCAAAATCAATTTTGCAAGACAAATTATTTCTAGTTTTGCAGAAATAATGAGACCACTCAACGCCATGCTAAGGAAATATGCAAAGATAGAATGGATAGATGAAGAGAAGAAGGCCTTTAATGACATCAAGGATGCCATCATTCAATCTCTTATTTTTATAAATGTTGATTTTAGTAAAGATTTATATCTATACTCTTTTATTTTTGATCATATTGTTGTTGTTGTCTTAACAAAAAAAAAGATGATAAAAAGAACCCCATAGCCTTCATGAGTACCAATTTGAATAATGTTAAGCTAAATTATCCTATTCTAGATAATCAAGCATACTATGGTAAAGGCTTCCAATAAGTTCATACACTACATCTTTAGGAATAATACATATACCATAGTGTATTATCCATCGATCAAATTGATGTTGGGATAGAATGAACTCGAGGAAAAAAGAGTTAATTGGATGACTAAAATTCAAGAATATGACTTAGAGATAATATCTACTAAGTTAGTGAGAGGTCAAGGTCTTATCCAACTCATTACAAACATCGATCCTTCTATCAATGTTTTACAAGTTGAAGCAACTCAAGTACCTAGTGGAGATTGGTACAAGGACATTATTTAGTTTTTCATGCATAGAGCATGTTGCCCACACCTTAAGATAGAATAAAAAATGGGCCCTCAAGATGAAATCATTTATGATCAAAAGAGGAGTCCTGTATATAAATAACTATGAGGGAGTTTATCTAAGGTGTGTTTCCAAAATTGAAGCCATAGAAATCATGAATAATTTCCATGATAAATTAGGAAGTGGTCACCATTGAAGGTGCAGCACAACACATAAAATATTGAGAGATGGATATTATTGGCCAATTATATTCAAGGATTCACATTATCATGTGAAACATGACACCAATGTCAAGTATTCAATCAAAGAGAGGTAAAGGTGACCATGCCTTTGTAACCTATAATTGAAGCAAAGCAATTTTCGCAATGGATCTTAGACTTCATAGGAGTAATCAACCCCAATTCATTAGTAGGACATAAGTTTTTACTTACCACCATAGACTATTACATAAGGTGGACTGAAGTAGTGGCCACTAAGAATAATAGAACAATTGATGTCATCAAGTTTTTAAAAGAGAACATTGTCACTCAGTTTGAGATGCCCTTTTCTCTGGTATGTGACAACAACCCAGCCTTGGCATAAAATAAGTTTACTAAATGGGCATATGACAACCAAATAGTCATTAGGTTTGCTTGTAATTATTACCCTCAGGGTAATGAAGTTGTATAATCCACCAATAAAAATTTGATGAATGCTATCAATAGTCTACAAAAAATAAACCAAGAGAATGGTTGTCCTTGATAAAATATACTTTATGGGTAGATTGAACTAGATACAAGTAGGAACTCAATGCATCCCTATTATTATTAATTTATGGGTAGTAACCTATATTTCCCATCATATTGAATCTACCCACTTATGAACTCATGGCTAAGTATATGGAAGATGATGAAAGAATGCAGTCTAGGATACTAAGCATCATCCAAATGGAATATTCTTGAGACAAAACATTGAAAAACTTTAGCAAGCATTAGGATGTTTTGAAGAGATGGTTCAACAAGTGATCCAAAGTTAAATCATTCTAAATCTCAAACTTAGTCCTACTATGGGGTAAAACCCATGAAAAAAATACATGACAAGTTCACTCCTCTCTGGATTGGACCCTATCGAATAGTAGAGATACTGGGAGAGAATGCATTTAGACTCAAAGACTGGCAAAAGAATTACTTAGACTTGCCAGTCAATGGGCAATACATGAAGTATTACTTATCTGTTACTCTATCCTAAATTATATAAGTAGATTAATCTTGTTTAGGAGTAGAGTAGGTAAGACTAGTGTAATTTCCTTTCTCACTTTGCTTTCTTGTTGTTTTTTTCCCGCTTTCATATTTTTACTTTCTTATTTGTTCTTTATCACTTTTTACTTGTTTGTTTGTTTGTTTTGTATTGTGTGTTTTTTATTAGTAATAAGTCCTTTGGACAATAATTCATTGGATTAATTTGTATTGACCTGATATTAAAATGGGGAGAATGGATTGTTGATCTTAAACATTGGTAGTCCAAAGTTTGGAAGCCTCTAGCATTGTTCTAATTTATAAAAACTAGGCAGGGTTAATTAGAATTTAGTCCTCTCATGAAAATCCTAAGTTATTTTAAGGTTGTAATATGATTTAGATGAATGAAATTTTTCTTGAACAAGAGTTTTAATCTATGTGGACCATTATATTATCATATAAATTCACTAAATAAATTACTTGGATATAACTTGTTATTTAAGAGTGAATAACACTAGACTATGTCTTGATGCAATCCTTACACCTAGCTAATTCTAGTTCCCAACCATTTTGGTTTTTGAATGCAGGTATATAAAATAATAAAATAAAATAAAAAATATGATACACTAATAAAGGGAAGTAAAAAACTACTTCATATTACATGAATGGAAATTAAGAAACCTCTATCAGGGCTACAAATGTCTAGATGGAAGTAGATCAAGGCCCAAAGTGGAGCCAATGATATCTCTATTGATGTTATAGACATCAGGTTGGTAATAAAGTAATGTCTAACCCATCCCTAATTAAGTAAAGCATACTTTCATAAAACCTAAAGAATGCCTAAGTCATTTCATGTCTGATGTCTTGAAGCTTGAAAGTTATCATTTATGAACCCAATGGAAATGGTTAATAAGATTCAAATCACACACATAGTATGATTATATACAAGATTTAAACTTTATTTCTAGCTTGTGATCTTTCATTGGTTTTAAAAAAGTAGTTCTGATACTAACTAAAAGTCCTAATGAGATGATTTTTTTCTATCCATCTTTAAATATCTTTCAATGTTTCCCTATAGAGGTGACCATTTTTTGATGCCCAACTACCCCCTATTCCTAGAATGGGGATCCTCCTATTTTAATTTTAAAAAATACCTAAAAAGCTGATCTTGCTAAGTCATTTGATTGCATAGAAAATTGATTTAACATTTCCTAGAAATTTTTGGTTATTATATCTTATTTTTTAATAAATATTAGTGCGTAAAAATATTTTCATTACTATAAATTTCTCTTCAAAGTTTACTTAACAATTGATTATTAACCTTTAATCATTCAAAATGTGTATACATGCCTTCACCAAGAGTGTTTTACCTAGTTTTCAAATTGGCATGATTGTAATAAGCTTCACCTAATCTTATTAGACCAAAATTATACTTAATTTGAAGCATTTACTTGTAAAATTTTATTTAAACTTATTTTAATTTGTTTCTGATGGGATTTTGACATTTTTAGAAGTCTAACTTAACTTCTCACTTGGCCCCATAGGACATCAAAGTTAAACTAGTAGTTTGAGATGCCTCGTGGGATGTCAAATTAAAGATTACAACCTAAATAAGATAGGTTTATACATCTCTATCCTTCATGAAGCCTTAAATATTCATTTTACCTCATACAAGACACTTGGAATAAATATATGATGCCTACAAACCTGTGGTGACATCCTAAGATCTCACAAGGGAGTTAGTTGTTAGAATTCAAATCCATAGGCTATATTTCAAGATCATAGACCCTATGAGAAAACCCATTCAATCCAAAGTGACACATATCCCATTAGACCTGTGGGATGCCTCCATGTGTCTCAAGCATGACCACCCAAAATAAACAACCTTTCAAAGTGACATTTATCCCCTAAAGATCTATCCAATATCAATGTGTGTCCATGTCCCATTGAGTCCATCTAAATCTCATAATAACCCTCGAAGAGGACATGTGGTAGAACTTAAACTATTCAATTAAGGATTGATGGTATATATCTATCTAAGGCCCCTTTCATGTTTGACAAGTGGAAGAATAATGAAGAGAATCTTGAGAGAATGATGAGTGTCCCCTTGGACCTACATGATAATGAAACTTGTCATGCCCATAGTGCTTCTATCTAATGATCCACTAAAACACCTCTAAAGGCCCATAAAAGTGACATGTGTCCCCACTAGACATATTATATGATGTCATGTGTCATTCTCATATAGTTATGATCTAAGATCAATAGAATACCCTCCAATAGCAATGTGTGGAAGCACCTGAGCTACATGATTAAAGCCAAGTTATTGACAACTATCTAGAAGCCTTTCAAACATGCCACCTAACAAAGGGAAAATTTGAGATACTTTTGAGAGATCCACCTAGCAAGGAAAAACTCCAATTACCTATGAAAGTTACAAGTGTCACTACTACAAATAATCAAAACTAAAGGTCCCTACCCAAAAGCTTACCACAAATAAAAAATGCCATGTGGTAGAGAACAAATAAATCATCACACCAAGATACATTTTGAGAGCCCATGACCAATAAAAGGGTGCCGCATGTCCTAATTTGAGTTTATTGAGAATCTTAGTAATCTTTAGGCCTCATAAGTGCCTAGTTGGATCTGAAGTGGCATGCCATGTGTTAAAAAGTGGAAACCATTATATTTAAAGAAAAAATTGATGGTGAATCTAAGGTGAATCAATGCTAAATTTGAATTCTAAATCAGATTAAATGCTAAAATAAATAGTTTAAATATATGAAAAGTTGATGAGTTATCCATTAATATGGCACAAACTAGGATCACCATCTACACTATATTAAATCAAACAATCTTCAAAATGCTAATCAATATGGCCTATTGCTTCCTATATTTGCATTCAAAGCCATAAGCATTTGTTGTCTTTGCTATCTGCATGTTGGATAGGTGTCTATAATCTCCCTTAAGGATTTATGACATGATTTAACATCCTCTTGTGGGTACTTATCTAGAATTTATATTGAGCATTGACAAGTCAATCTTTTGGCATAATGGAAATTATGACTCCAATAAGTGGTATCAAATCCATGGTCATAGGTTTAAATCCCCTAAAGTAATTTTGAGGGGCAGATTGTTTAATAGGTGTCCAACATCTCCCTTAGTAATTCGTGATATGGCTTAAAAAACTCCCATGGGTACTTATCTGACATTCGTATTGGGCATTAGTAGGTTGATATTTTGGTACAATGGTAATCATTACTCCAACACTACATCATTAATTCAATCAAGTTTGAGATATTCATAAATTTCACTTGGTTGCTATTGTTGGAGCTCTAAATTTATAGATAGATATAATAGGATGTTAATTTCTACCCAATATATTGAAAAAAATTGCATGGGTAGGACCCTCCACTCATAGAAAGGGAACTACATATGAAAATGATGAATTATTATTTTTGTATGGAAATTCAATCATTTTTAAAGATATAGAGTTCATCCATGAGACCATAGACTTGGGTGACATGCATTATAGTATTGTTTACTATAATGTTTAAGGATCTAGATTTCTTGATGAGTCTAAAACCATGCTACATATTATTTAATAGGCTTCTGATATCCTTTCAATCAAAGTTATCTATCTTCATAAAGCTATAATAAAACCATAGGTCATGCCATGTGATGAACTGGTATATGACATCTTTGGGATGTCAAAATGTGAGGATGGATTTCTCAAATACATGAACCAAGGGCTTGCCATTGACTTCATTTTAGGTCCAAGTTTTGAAAAATATTATGACCTACCCTGACCATAGTTAAAGCATAACTAGAACATCATCGATATTTGGTATGAGGTGCACAAACTAGAGATAGTCTTAGCTTCATGGGTAACATGGATGAATAAGTGAATGTACCCATTCATTAGTTTAAAAATGGATTCATGGTTGGCCTTGCCATACTAAATAAAATATTCAATAATGAAAATATTAGATATATGGATATAAGGGTTATCCCAATATTACAAATAATTATAGAGGATTAGTAGATCCCCTCACTTGGGGATATTATTAACATCAATATAGTCTATGATATTAATGATACTTGAAAAAATTGGGATCCATTATACATGATGATATTTTTTTTAGATGTTAAATGTAAAACTGCATAAGTAGGACTACACACATAGACTCCTACTTGAGATAAAATTGTGCCCCAGACATATTTTTCAATACACATTCACTACTTTAGGCACCACATCAAGATATTCATATAATATTTCTACCCTCATATTTAAAAATCCATCACCAAGTATGAAATTCAAAAGATTCCAAAAAAATTTATATAGGCACTAAGAGAAATGGGTAGCTTCTATATCTACCCTAATTTCAAGGTCATTTGAGTAGAAGTAATGATGGTGGCTCCCCTCAAGATATCAATATATGTGTTAATGAAGTTATAAAAGGAGGACATATCCTACCAACTACTCCATGGAGTTGATGGCATCTTCAAGAGGAAGAAAAATACCCCGCCCCCCCTAAAAAAAAGGCTCCTTACCAACTAGGGAGAACTAAGGTAATGAAATGGTATGATGTTATAGTGGATTCAAGGCATAAGGACTCATACGTATTTCCCAAGCATGAATTTAGAATGTTGGATCCAAAACAAGTCATTTCTAAGCACCTGCTCAAGTTTAAGAGGGATGTGACTATGGAATATAAGCACTAAGAAGAGTTTCATGAGTGGATTTACATGGATATAATGAATGATGAATAAGTCCTAATAAATTCTATAATAAATAATCTAGATCTTTAAATGAGGCTTGACAAGGAAAATAAGGAGGAGGACATATTAAAGCCTTATCTCCCACCAACTCATGGGAGAATGTTCAATGCTAACTATGAGGAAAAATAAAAAGAAAAGGAAGAGGATAATATTCCTCTTATAAAGAATAGACCCTGT
The DNA here is from genome assembly GCA_037957365.1 of Torreya grandis. Classification (NCBI taxonomy): domain Eukaryota; kingdom Viridiplantae; phylum Streptophyta; class Pinopsida; order Cupressales; family Taxaceae; genus Torreya; species Torreya grandis. The sequence goes on along the minus strand of JARHVA010007535.1, from coordinate 353,825 downwards.
ATACCTCCATTACAAGCCACTCCAAGTGGATAATATATGCCTCTAAGCTCTGATCTAGGAGAAGCTAGTGGCCATCTTGGCCCCTCTCAAGGGCCTACACTTATCTCTACATCTTTTGAAGAATATTCCAAAAGAAACATGGACCAATCTATACTTTATGTTGTTGATATTAAAGGATCCCCACAAGAAATTGAGTTATCAATGGATAAACTATAGACACTAGTTAGGGGAAATATTGAAAAATTTTAAACAAGGAATAAGTCTCCCAAGGCAACCATTAGAGGAGTAGTACCTCCTCCATTAGCCTCCAAAAATCCTAATTTATGTTATACACCTTTGTCTTCCTTATTATTTATTATTACATTTACAACTACTCATGCTTTTATTGTTGCTCCCACTCCCATGTTTACATCCCCCATAACTGCTCCCTTTAAAATCACCATTCCCCACTTCATCTCCCATTCCACCTCCATCAAGATCCCAAAGCACTACTGCTATCCTAGCTATGGATTTTACTCTTATCAGGCCACCAATACTAGTGCATCACTCACCCTTGGCTTCCCTACATCCACCAATACATTGAAACCATTTACCTAACAAAGGCTAATTAACCTCACCATAATTGCTAAGGTGAGTATTCCATCCAAATTTCCTTAATTCATCCTCAAAATGGCCCTTTCCAAATCTTTATTTGACCCACTTAGGAAATTGGACCCAACTAATTTATTCATCCCTTCAATAGCTTTGGCCTCCTCTTCTACCCAAGCACTCCCATTATAAAAACCTCACACACAACCACCATCTATAGCTATCCCAAATTAGGTGAGGGAAATTATGTAGGAGATAAAATAAGGGAGGCCTCAAGAAAATTGAGATGTAACCCAAATTAGCATGAGGTTCAATGCTGACACTAGCACCATGAAAAGGGTGGTTAGAAAACAAGTATAACATCCACAATCAAGCTTTGTAGTGATTCATGAGAGTGAATAACCCCTCTTCACCTTGACCAAAAAGAGGAAGGATATCCCTAGAGAGGTATAAGAGTATGCAAAGGAACCTATATCCTTGGTGCAAGCATAGGAAAAGTATACTATTGCCTTGATGAATGAGATGAAACAAGAACTAAAAAGGATGAAAGAGAAAGAACTACCCACTATTCTAGAGGGAACATTAATTTAAATAATTAATGATATCATTAATGTATTCATCTTGTATAAAGTTATGAAAAATAGGTAGGAAGATGGGATAAATCAAGCCAAAGTGGTTATTAAACTTGACCAAAAGCTTTCACTCTATGACACCAAGTTGGAAAACTTGGCTAGAGTGACAAGAAGCAATAGGTTTCTTGACCTCAAAGTCTTTCCTCTTGAAGACATTATTCCTACATAGACCATCTTGATGATTATGAGGAGGATTTTGAATACATGTTTGGATTATCTTAAGGTTGCAAATACATCCTTTGAAAAAAATTAATTCAAGATTTCCTTGCTGCTAAAGGATGCCATGATCACTAGGGTGACTAAGCCTAATGGTACCCTCATAGATGAGCAAGAGGTTAGAAAAAAAAATGAAATGTTTTATTGTTCAATATTAGTAAGATGTGGCTAGTTCAAATACTACTTCATAATTAATAAACATTGTGGTGTTTTCCAATCAAAGGATGGAGAAGGTAGATGTAATTGAGGAAAACTAAGGCCAATACTCATAGAGCATGATAAGACCATCAAAGAGATACCAAAATTATTTATGCCCATGATACTAGAATTATTCTAGATAGACCAAGACAACTAGGAATGTGTATAGGTTTGGACTAAATAAGAATCTAAGAAGAATCAAAGGTTACAACAACAAACCAACCAACAACCTCCTTTATGACCTTAGGAATATTCAAGTTAATTTTATAAATTCAAATGTAGAATATTCCTATGTATGTAATATTTTATCCACTTGGCTATTTGGGTGGATTTTTTGGGCCCACTAAAACTTGTATTAGGCATTTTGAAGACTATAAATAGGGGTTTTCCCCTCATTTGTAATAAAAAATAGTTTTTTTCAAAATTTAATAAAAGGATCCAAAGAATTTGAGAGTTTATCTATAGTGTTATTTTGTGTGGTTAATGATTTATTAATTATCTTGATTTAGATGTATGATAGTTTATTTTATTTTAGCCAATTTGATAATTAAATTTCATATATGCATATGTTATTTTGAGATTAACGCTAGGATAACAAATTTGATAGTATACATGCTCTATTTTCCTCTCATTTACAACTAAATGTACTATGAAATTTACTATAAGTGATAAATTTTATGTAAATTATGTTATTATAGATTAATTTTCCTTCCTCTAAAGCTTCAAATACATTTATTTATATTTGATCATCACATTAGAGTTGGCAAATGCTACTTTTATGTGTTTTGCCTTAGAAGTTAAGAGTATTGGTAACTTTAGTCATCTTAAGCACACTCTCTTTTCTACCTTACTTTACTTACTCTTGGATCCACACATGAATCACTCTAGTTTATATCATGTTTTTAATATCCCTTTTTCATTTACATTTTGGACAATAGTTATCAAATATTAAAAAAATTCATAAAGATTAGTAAGAAAAGTGTCACTGCATAAACATATGTTGTCCCTATAGTAGGGTTTGCTTGTAGACATTCAAAGTGGTGACCATATCTCTACTATTTATGCTATTCAAAGTAGTATTTGTATAAAAAACTGAATACCTAAGACTTATAGGACTTAAAATTGAGTTTATTACTTTCCCCTTATTCCTTAGTGACAAAGGGAGCACAATAAGTGCATCAACAACACATTACCCCAAATTTATTCTCTATGTATTTAGGAATGATATAAGTGATAACCCCATGATATATCATGATATTATGCACTAAATAATCACATATAATGACTAAAAAATATAATGTAGGTGGTTTGACTACCTTAGGTGCTTGGGACTCATGGATTTTATTGGAACTAGTGAGGACTGCACTTACCTTTTTTGCTTGTTTGTTCAAGACTTAGAGTTTGGAAATTTCTTCTTGAAGGAGATATTTTTGACTTGGAATAAGAAAAGTGTCCCAAATAGGGATAGTAACATGGGACATATTCATTTGGTCCATAATTATAATATGAGGGATGGATATCTTAGACTGCAACTTAGGAGTATAAATATTATTCCGAGCTTGTGTGAACTAAGGTATGAAAGGAAATATATGATTATACCCTTTCCCATCTTGAATGTGTTGAGTTGATGGTGTATTAGGAGCTACATATTTATTATTAGTCGCTTGAGGTAATAGACAAGGTGGATAATATACATTTTCAAGTCCTAAACAATCATGAAATACCCTTCTCTTATCTCTTATATGTGATACAATTGAATTATCTACCTTGGTTGCATTCTAACCCTGATTGGCTATCACTTATTTAAAGTAGTGTTCACATTATTAAAATTTATAAAAGGTAGTTTAAGAAGGTGATTTGATCTTATTTTCCCCTTGTTGAAATGGAATCTCAACTTGACTCATGAAGGGAGTGTCTCCATGTGTCACAGAAGGGCCTTCTTTATGTTACGGAGGAGATTGATTGTCATGTGATGGAAGAATAGGACCCTGATGCATGAAATATGATTGACACACATCACCAATTAGATACATTTACATATCATGTGATTCCCTCCATTGAGTATTATACTAACCCTATTGAACATAACTATTCAGATTTGGGACTAAGGCTATAGAACTATTAGTAGAATTGGGGTTATAATTATTATAATGCTTTGTTTGGGTAACATTCCCTTGACCTTGTTGATTAGGTTGATAGGGAGGTTTTTTATATTAATATGGATGATAAGGGACTTGTTAGGGTGCTTGATAAGGCCTATGGGGTGGAAATTATTTCCTTTATAAGGCCATTATCTTATTGTTTTGGGACTTGATCCACCCTTCAATCTTGCCCAATCTATCCACTTGATTTCCATCTGCCTGATCATGACTAGTTAGGGTTGGTAATGGAACAATGGTGGGCATAAGGGGTTAAATTTATCAAAATAAAGGTATGATAGGTGTATTATTGAGCTTATATTCTTGGATTAAACAATTTTTTACCCTTATAACCACATCATAAGCTTTTAGTATAGTTCTTCCCTTTATGGATTGTATCATGATTTCCACATCAGAATTTAGTGATATTAGGTGGTATAAGAATGCATAATTGGGTGTGGGATTGATGACTGTGGGTATCCCATCCCAAGTTTTTTGAAACCTATATTTGATATCTACCATAAATTCATATGGATCCCTTTTAAATGTGGTGATTTACTCCACCAAAGGGAGATGGCCACTCCTATCCTCAAATTGTTTACATAAATGCTCCCTAAAATCATCTTAGGTATTGATGGGTGCAAGTGTTAAAAATATATACCACTGGAGTTATTTACCCTTCAATAAGGTTGCCAATAGTCTCATATCTACATTCTCTTAGGTCTCATTATGGATTGATCACAAACTGGCTATGTTTGTAATATGTTCTATAGGGGTTGTTGAGTTCTATACTATGAATTTGGTAAGGCTTTTGAGTGACGAAATAGGTATGACATAAAAATAATTTAGGTTTAATGGGCTTCCACTATTGAAGGGCACAAAGGCTTACATTATAGGCCTATCCATTAGAGGTATATGGTTTGAAATAGTGTTTGTTTGAGTAGAATTAGGAGATTTAGGGGGTGTAATATTGGGATTAAAACTAGGATATATATTTTTCTTAAAAAATTCAAATTATAACTTAGAAAAATTAGTCTCATTACCTTTTGAATAATATATTATTACCACATTTTTTATGTGACTTGAATATAAATCTATCATTAAATTGCTTAAAGCTCTCTAATGTTTCCTAAGACTATAATTGCATGCTCTATATAACTTGAAATATGGTCCCACTAGGTGTGTCATAGTTATTATCACTTTGAGATGCACCCTTTGAAGAAGATATTTCAAATCTATTCAAGATTGGGGTAACATGGGATTGGCCTAAAGGTTGTGGGTTACCTATAGGAATCCCAAACCTCTAATTTATGGGGTTATCTCCCCTAGTAGATCAACTTAAGATCTCTTAATACAGCCTAGTTATGTTGGGATGAAAAAATATATAGTAAAAAAATGAAAATAAACCTATTATAAGGATGTTGATGCACCAATATTCATTTTATGCTCTCTTGACTAATCTTCAAACAACACTTTGTGAATCAAATGAAATAATAATGACTAAATAATCTTATTGATGAACTCATAGACATAAGTGTTTCATTTGGAGTATATGTGTAAGGTTTAAAACTTGAATGCAATGGAAGGAAGGCCTACTTTAGACTCTATGAACTAGTTCACTCTTCAATACGACTACCACATTCTAACACATCACATGACCTGCCTAGGATGACAATATAACAATTAGGTGAAGGAGAGGACCTAAAAAAGGGAATGAACATCACACTTTTTTCATGTTAATAAACCATAAGACACAATAATGATAATAGATAAGTCTAAAAACAATCATTTATTATTGATTCTCAAGGTTTAAGATACAATTTGGTAGAGTTTCACTACACCCAACTCAGGGATCAAAACCAGGGCCTTAAGTTTGAATATATAGAAACATGTGCAAGAGAGATAAGGTAATATTAGAATATAATTTGTATTAATATAATATAATGGTCATAATCCACTCACACAATAGTTATAATAGCCCTTCACACTCCTCTATGCATTGCTTGGGTTGACTAGTGCCTTGAATGAACACCTTTGGGGAATTAGGGACTATTTTTAGAAAGGTTTAACCCATGAAGAGTATGTGAATGAAATATTTGGTTAATTAAATATGATATAATTAGTTTTTAATAATTTAAAGTGTCCCATTATACCTATTTCATGAAGCATTAAGTAGCTACTTTTTCCTACATATTGGCCATGTTTAAAAAACCATCTAGTTCCTCCATAATGACCAAAAATATGGAGATTGATCACCTTAGGATATATTTATATAGGTTTTATGATTTAAAATTAACTCCATATCAGTTTTATATTCATATAAGCATCCTTATTTATTGATTAGAGAGGCATACTAGACAAGCAATCTAGTCTCTTAGTTGTTCACTATTTGGATGACTATGAGAACTAGATCAAACCTCCAACCTGAATGAATTAGCTTTTTTAAATATGAAAAAACCTTATATACCATGATTTAGAATTTATAAATAGTTCACACTTACAATATCACTCCACTTAGATTACTGGGTCACTCCATAATGCATACTAAGACTACTTATTTGGTGAAGGTTTGTAGAAGTATTTATAGGCAAAGATGTGAACATTTCATGATATTAAGAGGTGAAACAAGCTTCATAGAACCTACTAAAATGATTTTAAACTCTTGAACAAGTCCTAAACTTTATTTTATACTTAAAAACATTATAAAATTTTAGTTTATGTTGGTGTCTATATACTATCTATATATACTAGTATCATAGCAGAAACCTCCTTTAAGTGGGATATATGACCTAAATGCTTAATAAGTGGTTTCAATGAATTTAGATACATTTTAACTAAAATGTTCCCAATCAAGTCCTTATTAGGGTTTTAGGGAGGTTTAAGAGGGTTTTAGACTATTAAAAATGGTTCATAGAGGTTAGGTCCTTAACCTATGAACCAATATAGCTCATATCTTATTAAAAAAGCCCCCCATCTTTACTAAAGTTCTTATCTCCCCATGAAACTTATTCGTATAGTTGTGAGCTTGTCAACTTGCCTTTTGGGTGGGAAATTAACATTATGAGTAGTTCTAAGACACTTTTATGCCAATAATGACCAACTATGGCTTCTCTCCTATAAACTAAAGTGACTCACACATCTAAAAAAACCTGATGAATATTTTCATGAAGTTTTGATTTTTCATATGTTCTCCTTTTGTCCTTTGATCTAACCTCCAAGTGGCATTATCCTAAGGAAGGTGCTATATTATCATGTTTTAATGTAGGATTCTTGAGTTATGACCTAAAACTATAGTTATGTGCAACTTAGACACTTAATATAACATGTAAATCACCCTTGAGGACCCTTAGATCATATTTATTAACTTGATCAAGCCACTTACCCTTTTTTGTATGCATACAGTCTCTCACTTGGGTACCTAGGCCTATATACAAGTAGTTACCAATTATTTAGGCCCATTCTAGTGGCTAATGTGAGATAATTTGAGAATTTTGGGACCCTCTCTCTTATTATAAACCTATAGTATATGCAAATATTTCTTAGTTCATTGCTCATAGACTTAAAATGACTCTCTTATTCCTGATCTATATAGTATATCCCCTACACATACCAATGAGTAGGTCATTTGAGTGCTTAGATAAGAAGACCATTAGGACCATTTCATAGCACAATCACTTTTTTAATGCATTTAGGGGGATAATTTCTCCATCAAGTATAAATTAGGGTTTAATAAGGGTTTTGGAGGTCCACCCTATTAACGATGGTTCATACAATAGGGACCTTCAAACAATTTTTTTTTTCATGATATTTTATCCTAATAAACCTTTAAGATCTCCTAAATATATTTTATTCCCATGAAAATTATGTGTGGACATATGAGCAGAAGATGGTGTACCTCAAGATCTCTATTAGACAGTTTGTGTAGGTTACCTTCTTAACATTCATTCATAGAGTTGACCTCTAAATGCCACTCACTCTTTCATGGATATTAAGTACATAGGTTTTCCCAACTTCACCTAATATCCCTAGGCCTAGTTTTGGTGAGAGATACAAGTGTTTGAAAGTGAAACTCAACATGGCTATTCAGAGTAGTAGATTTCAAGAGAGACTAAAACTAAAATGATCTATCTCATTGCACTCCCCTAATTGAAATACCTTCTCTAGGGTCTAAAAAACATTCATATACCCCCATAATACTTTAAATTTTTCTATAATTTTGGATTTTCCTTTGAAGTAGATATGGGGTCTTATGGGTTCATGGTGGCTTTAGGCCTTACAATGTTTAGACTAGGCTTTGGAGACTCAACGCATATGTATATGAATATTTAGATTTCATGGTGTCATGTCATCTTAATTAATATATTTTAAATCTTATACATATGCTCTTATCTACTTAGATTATCTTTTTAACCTTCCTCTCTCTTAATCCTACCTAGGTTATGACTCTCTTGTATATGGGATTAGAATAGTTGATGTTGGTGCCTTGAGAAACCTATTTTATCCCCCTATAGGGGTATGATCAAGGGTAAAACATCATATTTCAAATCCTAACTATATCCCTAAGGTTCATCATTTCTAACCTTGTCATCACACCATAGTTCACATGTCTTAGGTTTACAACTTGGGCTAGATAGCTTCATTGCTCAGGGGTGTACGCAATGGGAAATGCAACATATATACAAATCAATCATATCTTAGATAAGATAGATCATGCATACAAATATGTTTGGGGATACATTATATAATCATGATCATGACCAAAATGGATCATCTAAACCTAATTAAGGGATCTCATACCATAATAATATCACTAGGGAGGGTTCCAAAGCCTCTAGTGAAGCAAAAATATGCAATTACCCTAATTAGGTCCTATGTTTTTGCATTCACTAAGATAATAACAATTAAATTAAAAATATAATTTGGTGCTCACCTCACCAAATCTTTTGGCACATAGTGGGAAAATAAACACTAAATGTAAACATGCATGGAATAGAATTGAAAATTCATATATATTTACTCTTACAAAGGAAGAACAAAGTTAGGAATAATTACCTTTGAAGATGAACCCACAAATCCTCAATCTATCCCTTGGATAAGGTGCTTCACAATAGGTTGTTATGGTATCTAAGGATGATAAGGATAAATCATCTCTAAGATACAAAACCTATAAATTCATCCAAAAAAACTTCTCCAAAAGATAAGATCCGTATCTACAAAGAAAGTATGAAACACTATGTTAATGAGGGTTTTAACCACACCAATATCATAATGAGGTAGTCTTTAACATTTTAGGAACTCTATGGAGGTGAACTCCACTCTAGGGCATGATTTTCACGTATGTATTCTTAAAAATGTATTGATGGAATAGCTAGTGGTTTATGAAAGTTATTGACAAGGTTTTTTGACAGAGGTGTGGTATCTTAAAAGGAAGTGTGAATCTATATGAGGTGGATGTATGGCTGCTTGTTAATCTAAAGTTGGTAAGTCTTAAAAGAAACTTAAAAAAATGAGGGAAGGGTATTCTAGAAAATAAATATATATGGTTTTTAATAATCACTTCTCTGGTTGGTTCTTAAGTGGACAAGTTTTTTTAAAAACCTATGCCTATTGGTAGTAGATTTTTAACACATAGTTAGACATGAATAGTAATTATAAGGGGATACTAATATAAGAAACTAATGGCCCTTAGAAAAATGTTACTCCTTTTAGGTCAAATTTTGCACACTCTTAATTAGGATATTATGGCTTGGGCTTAGTGAGGAATATAAGGCAGATATTACACACACATAGAAAACTATATCAAAAGAAATCACTCACACACTCATAATTATGAATCAAATTAGCTTAACTATCCTAACCAATGTATTTTATCAATCATTTAATATCTATAGCACATATAAGACTAATATATTAATCAAGAACCCATTCACATATTCTACACACTAAGTATTATTGAAACATACAACCAAATAAATAACATCTAATTACACAAATGATGGAAAGAAAATATGTAAACACATGAGTAGACAATCAAAATTGCTTCACTCTTGTATATTCAAAACTATTTGAAAAATTCAAACTATGGATTATAATTGTTTAAATAGGATTGGATTAAGGGTCACCTCATCCTCTAAGTTTATGAAAAAATCATTACATGTGATATTTTAAACTTAAGTTCTAACTATGGTCAAAACAATATAAAAGTTTACTTAGATTTATTAGTTAGCTAAGTTAGAATTTATAAAACCATGAAGCATGTGTATATGTAGAAAGAAAAAGGATAATTTAAAATGATATATCAAACTATAAGAAAACTACAAATATACATAAAATATATATGTGTATTTACAAAACTATCCATGCACAAAATCTAGCCTTTCATGGTTGCATCATTTGATTGAATGCACACACTTTGGTTGGTGTTATGGCTAAGGTAGTAGAAGTAGAGACTGTAGATGTTGATGTGGCACTAGAAGTAGAAACTTGATTTTGTTTATTCTTTTCTTCAATATCCTTGTAACACTTTTCTATGCTATCATGTTGTTGTCAAATGATATCCAAGTTGCATAGAGGTAGTCGATGAATCATGTTAACTTGATTGAAGATCTTTGCATGTTTTAGCTTGGTTTCTTGAAAGTTATTCTTGAAGATTTCCACCTCAGTAAACTTCTTCTTAGTAGTGTTCAATTCATCTTATATGTCCTCCAATGCTAGGCCCTATAAAATCTAATTGAATATATATATATATAACCTAGGTTATTCAAATTTTGAATGATCTAAAGTTATATAAGGTGAAAGACACTATAGTAAAATTGATCAGTAAGATTAATTTTGATCAACTCATATAGAAGGCAATATATATATATATATATATATATATATATATATATATATTGCCTTCTATATGAGTTGATCAAAATTAATCTTACTGATCAATTTTACTATAGTGTCTTTCACCTTATATAACTTTAGATCATTCAAAATTTGAATAACCTAGGTCTCAGGCTACTGATACTTAAGGATTAAATGCCTAACTAATGTTAGCCACTCCTGAGATTCCTCCATTATTATAAACACCAAGTTGAGAGCATTATATGCCTCTAGTGGTATCATAAGGTCTAAATGGCTATAAGCATTATTGCCTGTGTATGCAACCAATACCTTTAATTTGTTGTTATCATTATTAAAAGAATTAAATAATTCATTAGTTTTATTTATGTGTGTGGCTAATTCATCTTGCATAAATTCTAGATCTTATAAATAATTATAACATTTAGAAGCCTCATCTTGAACCTCTGCTTATGTGATTGTTGGTATGTGCATGATCTTGACCTATTCTTTCATATGTGTAACATCTAACTCTAGATCCTACCTAACCATTTTTATTCCTTCATGTATGGCCACCATGGCATCTTAATCTGATTTAGCTAGGTATTTGAAGCTTTCAATATAGGGAGACTACCCCAACTACCTATTTTGCCTCTTTGGTGAGGGATAAAACCTCTTACCTCTCCTCAAAGTTCAACGTACTAAATTTATCATCCTCCAAATTCATCTTCTTCACCCTATGAATGCTTCTAGATGGTTTTTGAAATAGAGTGGTGATGGAAGGGAGCTTAGTAATTTTAAAACTAGGCAATTGATAGGTCTTGTTTATAAAATCCATGGCCCAAGGAGGAATGTTCACCTGATTGACCTATATTTGTCCTGAGGTTGTGATTATAACCTCTTCCTTAGCCTCTTCAACTATTGGTTTCTTATTGGATGCCTACACAAGGGTGCCAAGAAAGGAGGGCCAAATGATTTTAGACCAATCCACTCCTCCAAGTTGAGGGATTGGATGAAATATGATAATTTAGGGATTGGCCCTCCTACCTTTGCTTCAACTGGTCACTATGGTTTTTGTAGATGTAGTAGATTATGGAATGGGAAGGGTGATCTAGGTGGATTAAAAATTGAACTGTGAAGTGGCCATGGTTGTCTCCACCTTCCTTGATGCCTTCTTCTTTTTCATTTTTCTAATAGTGGTAGTTCCAAAAGGGATGTTGGAGGTAGCCATGATGGAAGTAAATGAAATAGAGGTGGGTAATGGATGAATGGAAGTGGTAACATCAATAGTAGAATAAATATCCTTCTCAACCTTTGGGTTAAGAAAGGGGAGCTATATGAAAGATGTTGGGGTAAATGGATCAATAGATGTGGAAGTGGGAACTTCCACCTTGTGGGTTCTTAAAATAGAAGAAATTGAAACAAATCCAAACAAAGGAATAGAAGGAGAAGGCAAAGGAGTAGTAACATGAGACTGGATACCTAGGGTAGCCTCCAAATCTAGATATTTTCCCTTGTTATATTTAAGTCTCAATTCCTTATCCTTATCTAGTTTAGCTTCATCATCTGAGTCATGTTCTTCCATTTCCAAGTCACCAACCTCTCCCTCTATCACCTATGAGTTGGGGCCCTATAGGCAAGCTTTGAGATTCTTCAATTATGGGATTACCTATATAAGTACTAGGATTACTTTTATAAAAAATAGGGGTCTTTATTTGTGTGGAGGAGTCTTTTTGGACTAAAACAACTTCTTCTCTTGTTACCCCTACAGATGTGGTATCCTATGCCTACAATGTAGCTATGGGCATTGATATTATGTTGGTATCTTGTTTTTCCTATGATTTCCCCTCTTTATTAGTGGAAAAATTAATGGGATATCCTACCTATGGTATCCTATGGTTGGGTTCAACTCCCCAAGTTATTTATTCATATATTTCAACTTCTAAAGGACTCCTTAAGATGAGGATCCTACTTGGTCCTTTGACTAATTTGTGTATTGTCCCTTCTAGAAATCTTAGTGGACATATCCTTAGAAGAGTTAATTCTTACTATCCATTTCTCTTATTGAGATTACAATATTTTGTTGGATCATCCTCAGATGATCCTCCTTCAATCCAAAAATCTTTTCCCTCTCTAAAACTTCATCATTTGGTGCATTCAAAAATAAAAAGTCATAGGAGTAAGGTTGGTGGCTATAATAGATATTAAACTTTTGTATATGATTTTTGATGAGCCTATGGGGATCCCAATCCCTATCTAGAAGTGTATGGAAGTGATATCTCTTCCTCTTTCTACCAACCTCTCTAAAATTCTTTCTCATGGTGTAAACCATTCAACTAATGACTATGTGGTGGAAAAATATTGAGGCTTTCTTATCTCTTGACAAGTACTCATCTATGATCCACCACAACTAAAAATCAATCTCTTGTTTGACAACTTTATTAGGAACATATTTTGAAATGAATAGGGGATAAACCCTATTTCCCTAGATCATGATGATAGTGAAATTTCAATATAAAGAGTAATCCCCCCTCTCAGAACATGTTTTCATAATGTTTTATCCTAACATGGGCATTGGTGAACCATAGATGGATTGCTAAACTTGAGAATAGACATCCTTAAAAATCTTCACCATGTCATTTGTGTAAACATATATATACTCATGAATTACAAATGTTCATATATCCAATTTTTAATATAATTAGTGGTTGGGATCTATAGCTCCCTAAAAACCTTTTAGCGAGTCCCCATGATAGGATATAGTAAATAATAAATCATGTAGAAATGGCCCACATGTGTGTGCCATTTGTCCTTATAGAATATATTTTCATTCAAATAGAAATTGACTATCTATCCTAGTGCAAATGTAACATCACTAGTCAACATTATGTGTATCAATGACACCTAATCTAAATTAATAAAGTGATTGCTTAGCATATCATAAAGTATATTCAATAGTCCCATACCAATGTGTATTCCCATCCTAAATTATTTAATGCAAGTATTCCCCTTTTCTTTCTTCTCTTTGAATGTGATGGTCTAGCTAAGGACTAGTCATGATGATAACACCTTCTTCATTATGTTATCTACATTCCATTACACTAATATATTTTTGTTAAAGCATGTGTTAAGATTGGGTAAGGATAAGTATTTATGTAATATAGATCCTCAAATGCAAGCCACAACTATAGTAATGCCAATATGGTCAAGTAAAACATCTTGCATGACCTTGCCTATGGAGAATAAGTCACATAGGAGGTCGATAGATGGTAACACCTCCATTTTGGTGATAACTATTTCAATGAATTTCTTGCTTATTATGGGAAAGGAGGAATAGAATAAACTAAATATGGGTATGGTTAAAAAACCTAATTGATAGTGTGCATGTTGAATCAAAATATTGTAAAGAGCTATTTTTTAGCTTGGGAAAATGACCTAAAAATAAGAAAGAACTAAAGTAAACATTTTTGTTAGATAAATAGTTTGGTATATTATCTAGAAATAACTAGATTCCAAAACAAAGAGATTCTATAGGGGTTATCAATCCACACATTTTAAAAAATTAAATTTATAAAATAGAAATGAAAGTACTTACATCAATGAATCAAAAGGTAATGAAACTAAATACAAGAGATCTTGATAAGAGATATTATATAAATTATTAAATTAGTAATAAACAAATTAATACTAGTGCTAGAGATTTAGGGTATGCTTCAAAAAAATTGAAAGAGGTCTGTGAATAGGTAGGAACACAAAAAATCAAGTTTTAATGGGTGTAGGTGGGTGAAATTAGCTTGTTGATTTTTAGTGCCATAGTGACCATCATTAGTTAGGATGACTATCAATGGTTAAGGTGACCATCAGTGGTTAGGATGACCATCAACTATTAAGCATACCATCAGTAGTTAGGTCAACTATCAATAGTTATTGTGTCTAGATCTAGGTTGATAAATTGCTAATTGATGAGATCCAAAAGATGGATTTTGAGAAATGGGTAAGGTTTAGGTTGATTGAAAAATGGAAATAAAGTAAATGAATAGTAATAATCAAGTACTTATCTTATCATAAGTTGATTGGGTGAATGTTTTAGGTAGTTAGTCTATTGGTGGAATCTATCTTGATTTTGGTAGAGTAACGGTCCCTTATTGGAGAGTTAATGGTAAATTGACTCTCTAATATGATGGATAGTTTTTTGGGTTTCTAATAATGATTGACCTATAAAATTTACACTCCTATATGTACAAGCTCTTGATAATAATTGCATATGGGTTTCACTTCTTTATTCCTCTCTTTTATAGGCAAGGTGAGTGAGTTAGAACAACACGTGAACTGGTTCCTCTAAAATTAACTCTTCTATGAAATACCTCACAACAAGATTTATACAATTTTTAATTAGAAAGGTAAGTGGGTAGTTTGCATGATTTTGATTGAGGAGGTACACCCTAACTATCAATGGTCAGGGTAACTATTGATGGTTACCTTGACTATTGTTGGTCGAGTGCCAAGGGTAAAAAGGGTTAAAAGGTAATGCTAAGGTAGTTGAATTAAACTAAATATGGGCTAGTTTGATTAGGATTTTAATGGTAATATTAGCCCTAAGGGGTTACTAAGGTATTCCAATGTGTACTTAACATTTAAAATCATGGTGTGTTGATTTTTGGTGTCTAAATTTTCCCCTTTTATGTTATGTGGCTTTGATTTAACAAGCTACAAAACAAAAATGGAGTGTTGTTCGAAGATATATTGTTTGGATTGAGTATGGGAGGAGGAGGTTTTCCCCCTCAAACTAGGAGGTGATGAGGTAAATCATAATTAGGTATGAGTTTGATAAGGTGGGTGAAGGTGATTTCACAAGTAGGTGATAAGTTGGGCACTAAAGGGCAAAAAGGCACATGAAGTGAGTTAAAAGGTGTGATAACCAAGATCATGCAAAGACAAGGTTGCCATGTTTGAAAATAATAAATGTCAATTCTAAGGGACAAGTGATTAGTGTACCATGTGACCACATTTAGGCATGGTAGTTAGGTACACATGTTAGTTTCCTAGATAAGGTTAGTGTTTTTATGGGTATCCAAGGTAGGAAGTGCTCCCATGGAAAAAACAAATAGGTCAATTATCATGGATATCTAAGTTAGGAAGTGCTCTTAGAAGACATAAATGGGTTAGGTAAGTGCAAAGTGGTATACTTTTAAAAGGTGTTCAACATGGAAATATTATCACTACAGTAAAAAAACTAGGCAAAATGTGTCATAAAATGTGCATGAATTAGGCCAAAATGGACCAATGATGAGGTGATGAGGTGGTTAGGGTAGGTGGAGAAGGTAGTATTCATAGGTGGGTAAAAAAATTAGTTTGGTTATGCTAATAAGGGTAGTACTAAGGTTTAAGTGTCAAAATAGGGAATCATGACCATTGGGTGCCCAAGGATGACCATCGATAGTTAGGGTGCCCAAGGGAAATGGTCAATATGTTTAGATGCTTATGGTTGTGATTATCATGCATTTTATAGTTATGATTATTCTTATGATTATGGGTGTGTTTATGATAATGGTTATACATGTTATTAATGGCTATGTTAAAACATGTGAGGTAGGTTGATTAACAGCACTAGATGGGAGACTAAAGAATATAATCAAGAGATACCCATCATCATGAAGACATCAACTAGTCATGATAGGATAAGAAGAGTGCATGATTCTTATTCTTGGACAAAGACTAAAAAAACCCAAAGATAGATCAACTCAATGAACATAAGTCCTAAAAAATGCTTTATATGGGTGCTTGTTAATTAGTTAAAAAGGTGTCTTGGCCACATGCTGATAAGTAAGATAAAAATACATTGTGTATAGGAGATATGGGTGGAGATGTAACCTCCACATGAGACTAGAATTCCTCCTCTATATGTGCCTAAAGAGTTAATATACACAAGTCTATGCCAATCTATGTAGACTGATCAATGTGAGAAGTCTACTTGTGAAATTTGATTATGATTTTCGCCTTATTATGCTACTATTTGAGAGCCAATTATGGCTATAAATATTAGATTAATTTTTTATATTATGATAATGAGTATTTTTATTTATTTTTATATATGGGAAGATCATCAATTTGAGAAGATTCAAAGAAATTTTTATGCTCTTGATAAGTACTTTACTCAGCCATCCTTCAAAGGAGTGGTCTAAGTTTATATGCTTTTATTAATTCCATTAATAAATATCCTTTGAGGGAGTATTCTACCTTATTTTGGCAATTTAAAATAATTTTACAATAGTTGTCCTTCAAGGGAGTAGTCTATGAATGCAAAGAATGACCCATGATTGATAGTGATAGGAATGTTATTATTATGTTGTGATGTTTCTTAACATATACTTGCTTAGGTCAGATTAGTGGTTCACCTTTATGAAGGCAAAGCTATAAGAATAAGAAGGATGGTTAAATGTAAAGAGGTTTAGGTGACAATGATCATGGGTATCCATCCTCAAAAAGGGTAGAAATTACAATGAGAACCATGCCATGGGTAGAGTCATAGTACCCATTATTCAAAATTAGGCTATGACTATGATAGATAATCACATTATTCATTTTCAATCTATTATCCCCTAAAAGAGAGAGATGAATGTGGGTGGATAACAAGGGATGAGCTTAATTTATATAAAAGCTAAACTTGATCCTTTCTAACAAAAGAATGGATGCAAATGTGAAGCATTGAGGGGCTCAAGTTCTAAGTAGCCTTTAAGTGAAGACAATCGCTAAGCTCCTAATCCATATTTATGGGGCTTAATGTAAGGTCAAAGCTAATACTTGATTTTATACTTATTAGTGACATGCTGATTTTCTTTCAGGATGAGGTCTT
Source organism: Torreya grandis (assembly GCA_037957365.1). Taxonomy (NCBI): domain Eukaryota; kingdom Viridiplantae; phylum Streptophyta; class Pinopsida; order Cupressales; family Taxaceae; genus Torreya; species Torreya grandis. The sequence goes on along the minus strand of JARHVA010007535.1, from coordinate 336,372 downwards.
TGATATTGAATTTTCATACTTTAAGGTGTTTATTATAATCATACTTGATGCACTCTTGGTAGACATGAAGATGGGTGAGGGATACTAGATGATGCTCATCAAGTAGCTTAGGCTAGGATAAATAGTATTAATGATAATCATCCTATAAAATAATATCTTGCAAATATATGTAAAGGGATGGGATTTTTACTTTTAGAGGAAAAATAACCTCTACTCCAAATACAAGAGAAAATAGGGTAACACTCATAGGGGTCCTAATGCTAATACAGTAAGCCCACATGGTAAAGGGGATGTGAAAATGCCAATCGTCATCTTATTCATTAAACATTTCAATTATCGTGTTATTAAGATTTTTTTAGATGCCTTTGCCTACCCATTAGCTTGAGGGTGACAGGGTGAGGAGAATCTTAACTTAATGCCAAATGTGTCATATAGACCCTAAACTTGCTTATTTTTAAAATACTTACCATTTTTAGTGATAATATTATAGGGAACACTAAAGAATCAAATAATATGATGGTTTATAAAGTTGATAATCTTTTCTACCTTGGTCGAGACTAAAAGAATAGCCTCTACCCATTTGGTAAAATACTCAGTCATGGTAATGATCGAATGGTGGCACTCTGAGGAATAGGGATTAATTTCCCTGATAAGGTCTAGACCCCATTGTGAAAAGGGATAAAATTGGTAGAGACATAAATTCTATGACTAGGAGCACGATGAAAATTAACATGTTAACACTTAACACACTTTTTCATGTAATCATAATAGTCTTATTTAAGGGTAAACTAGTAATAGTTGAGATGGAGGATGCATTTAGCTATAGAAAGGACACTAAAGTGACCCCCACAAATACCATCATGCATCTCTTTGATAGTGTGAGAGGATTCATGACTATGTATATAGGGGAAGAGGAGGCCATCAAAGCCATGTTTATAAAGAATGCCTATCATAATGGTATAGCATGAGGTACTTTGAATAAACACTCTTCAAGCATTATTAGGGAGGCTAATAGGAACTATGCCAAGGTTAAGATAGTTGAAGGTTTATTGATACCAAAGGTTAGGTTGGGTCCCCTCCACATTGAAAATGGTGGGATGATCTAGTTTGACATAGGATGGTTGGGTAAGCCTATGGATAATGATAGATAACTTAGAATCTAAGGGTGTAGATGGTATCTAAGAGGTAAGGGATTCCATGGCATTGATGAACTTATAAGTAGATCATGAGGTTGATTAGATGTGGTAGTACTCAAATGATGCTAAGAGTTCATCAATTAGTTGCTTGTACTATTGCAATACATCATTCTTACATTGGTAAGATCTATTGATTTGATTGACCACAATTTGGGAGGTGCCAAAGACATTGATTATTTTGACTCTGAGGGTTAAAGCAATTTGAAGGCATATTATTATGGCTTCATACTTAACCATATTATTGGTACATTCAAAATCAAGCTTGAAAGACAAAGGGAGAGGTTTTCCATTAAAGGGGATAAGGATAATTCATTCTCCCCCACCACATTGACATTTTGATTCATCAAATAAAATGATGACTTGATAGGTGAAATCCATGTGAGATAGGGTCATGATAGACTCATTAGGAAACTCAAGAGGAGGGGGTTGGTGATCTACTAAAGGTGCCTCAACCAATTGGTCGGTAATGAGTTTCCCTTTAATTGAATTTTTCTAGAGGAATTCAAGATCAAAATCTGCTAATATCTTGAGCCATTTGGCCATACACTAGTTTTGGTATGGCTTGGAGTTCATGTACTTGAAAGGGTCAGTGGTGGTTTTGACATATATTTTGTGGTTAATAAGGTAGTGGTGAATCTTGGTGGTCACAAATACTAAAGCTAATCAAAGCTTCTCAATATAGGTATAGTGAGTCTCATACTCTATAAGTGTGTGGCTAATGTAGTATATAGTTCGCTCTCTATGTTGTTCATCTTGGTAAGACATCATTACCCCTAAGGAATGGTTAGTGGCAGAGATATATAAGGAAAAAGGTTGGTCATCTTTGGGAGGGGTAAGGATAGGTGGTCACAAAATTTGATCTTTGAGTGAATCAAAGCCTTCTAATAATCACTATTCTATTTGAAAGAAACATCCTTCTTCAGAAGATGGTGGAATGGTTAGCACTGGTCTAAAAGTTGGGAAATGAAATGATGAATGGACTAAAGTTTCCCTTGCAAGCTATAATGTTACTTCAAGTTAGTATGAGGGAGCATGTATAGGAGTGATTTTATTTTGGTAGGATTGACTTTGATTATGTTAAGGGAGACAATAAAATCAAGAAGCTTTCCTGACAAGACCCCAAAAATGCACTTCTTGGGGTTAAATCAAACATGATATTGGATAAGTCATTTGAAGATGATTTTGAGAATGGATAAGTGATCTTTTTGGAGTTTATGTTTTCTAATAAAGTTATCAACATAGTCCTCTATGATCTTATGGATAAGGTCATGGAAGATATAGGTCATGGCACATTTTTAGGTTGTACCAATATTCTTTAACCTAAAAGGCATGACTCTATAGAAGAAGGTTACCCAAGGAGTGATAAAGGTAGTCTTTTACTGATCTTTAGCAGAAATTAAGATCTAATTATACCTTGATAATCCATCTATGAGGGATAAAATCTCATGTCTAGTTGTAAGATCAACAAGTTTGTTGATGCTAGGTAGAGGAAAGTTATCCATGGGGTAGGTGAGGTTGAGGTCACAAAAGTCCACATAAATGCATAGTCCTCTTATGGATTTAATGATAGCTATGACATTTTAGACCCATTAGGGGTAATAAATAGGTTGAATGAAGTTGATATATAGAATATGTTGAAGATCATCCTTAATGAGAATGGATATAAGAAGATGCATACATCAGAGCTTCTTCCTAACAAGTTTGGCATCATGATGAGTGAATATGTTATTTGTAGCAATGACGGGGTCAATTATGGGCATATCACTATGAGACCAAGGAAATTATATGTTGTGGTCTTGGAAGAAATAAAGGAAGTCTTGAAGTTCCATGGTGTTCAATGATTGGCCCAGTTTGACAATACAAGGGTTGACCAGAGTGCCTAAGTTGATATCCATGGTAGATTCATTCAACATGGTCAAGGTATCAAGAAGAAGGGATTTATGGATTGAGGAATTTGGGATATCAAGGTAGGTGAGGATAGAATCAACATATTTTCCCTAAATAGTGTTAATGGTATGAGATTCATCTCCTATCATTTTAAGATGGATTAAAGGGATGGTTATGGTCACCCCTCCTTTTGATAGGTTAGGGGTCCTAGGCTAACCATGTTGATAAAAAAAAAGTTAGGTGGGATTAATTAATCATCCTCATACATATATGGTGGAGAGGTTGGTGAGGAAGGTATGTCTTCTTCAACAATGGTGGTGGTAAGTGTTTTAGGTTATCTTTTTTTGGGTAGAATAAAACAAAGGACATGTTTATAATGAGGTTTCTTGGTCTCTATGGAGACCAAAAATATGGGCCATTTTCATATCCTCCTAGGCCAAATCCTTTCCAATCACACTAATGGATGTATGTCTTAGTGAATCTTAGCTTATCTAGGTAGGAGAAAATGATGATAAATCATTGAGGTGATGAAGACGTAGTAAAATACCCAAGGGATTTATTGAGTCACCCATAGAAAAAATAGGTTTGATGGTTGGGAAGTCCAAAGGGGATGATAGTTCCAACATTAGGATCATATCTTGACTGGTTGGTCAGTTTCCCATACTCATGAGGAGTAGGGAAAGTGTTAAGGGATAAGATATGACATTCTCCTAGAAAAAGGTGATGGAACATTAATTCCAAGGGGTTGATCATAGGTATTTGGTCTAAAGGGATAGAGGAATTGGTTGACACCTCACTAGTGGAAGTGGAAATGGTAAATACTTTGGTGGTAGAAGGTTGGGTGGTAGATGTTGAGGATGTACTAGATGGGGGTATAATCACATCATTAGGGTGGTAGATCATGTTGCATGAAAACTAAGGACCTAGGTTAGTTTTTATGGGATGACCTAACCTTCATGCTCAAAATTAATATAATGGTGGAGGGTAGAAGGAATATAACCCATCGAGTAAATCCAAGGTCATCCTAGCAAGACATTATATTAGAATTCTTCTTCTAATACATAGAAAATTTTGGGGAGCGTATGAGGTCATACATGGATATGAAGGACAACCATTCCCATGGTTGTCATGGTGTTGTTAAAATAGTATATGATGGCCAAAGTCTCAAAGATGACATTGTTTGGAAGGTTGAGTTAGTTATAGGCATGGGAGGAGATAATGTTAATACTAGCTCCCCCATCAATCATGACCTCTTTAATGTAGGTTTGATTGATTTATGTAGTGATAAAGAGGGGAGGTTATAAGTCATCAAGGTGGATAAATAGGATCATTTAATCTTTAAAGGTAATGAGATTAGAGATTTTAAGGGCACTAATAAAGGCAACTAAAGGTTTAGGGTCTTCAATTTAGACCTCAACAAATCCTCTATTATCACTTGGTGATGATGGGGAGAGGTAGAGATCAACTTAGACAAACTCATCTTCATGGTGGTTTGATGAAGTTACTTGAGGATAACTCTCTTGATAGACTCATAGGGGTTAAATTGGGAGGCACCTATAATAGACACCATAGGTTTGTTTGAAGAGGGATATGGTTGATGTGAGTTGGCTAGGTGGTTGAAGATGGATATGTCTAAGGAATGGATACCTTAGGCTTCCCATTATCTTTCTATTATGACCTTGTGACCACATTGATGGTATGAATAAGGGAGAGGTTTTGGATTGGTTAAAATCTTCTTCACTCTGAGGTGAGAGTGCAGGAGTGGGTAAGCATCGATTGTGTGGTTATGGGGCTCATAAGAGGTTCATCTATTAATAAGTCATCTCATCATAAAGTTGATGGATAATGGTTATGAGAGCTTTACAATTATCTAAGTTGTGGCCTAGTGTTCTATGATAAGCACAAATATAGTGGTCATTATATCATATAGGTTTTTAAGCTAAAGGGTCAAAGGTCCTGATGGGTGATAAGGCCAAACAAGAAGTTTCCAATAACCTATGGAAGATGGTTGAATCAGATTCAACCAAAGGTGGTGAAGGTTTAGAAACATTTTCTTTGATGGTTGGGGTAGAAGATCATTTGGAAATAGGTTTTGTTGGAGGTGCTCAAGGTAAATTTATATGCTTGGTCATTGGTTTTAGCTTAATCAAGAGGGTTAATAAGCTAGTGGAAGATTATAATGAAGGATACCAAATACTGTCAGTGTGGTAAAGAGGGGCATGTTAAAAATTACATGTGAAGGTGTGACTATTAGAGGTGGTAGGGTATTGGTAGAGAAGATGGGTCTCTTATTGAAGGTAGAGGGATAAAGATCTAAGATGAAAGGCAAGGTTGAGGGAAAAAATATTTGGGCCTTGTGCCCTTTGGGTGGTTTCACCTCCTTGGTTGCTTTTTTTTATTGCTTGGTTGTTGGTTTTAGTAAGGAAAGCTCCACCTTCATAGATAGATGGTTAAGGATCTATTTGGGGAGTATGCTAAGGTTATTGGTTAGCTTGGTCTATTTGGTTTGAGTAGGTTGTTTGGTTGCATGGGATTTAGGTGCTTTAGATAGCTTCAAAAATTTTAAGTTGGTATGATTTTATATGGGTGTAATATCCCCTGTCCAATAGGGAATATAGCAAGACAAAAGCTCTGATACCATTGTAATATCCCCTGTTTCCCTTGAAATCTGAAACTGAATATTATTGAATCACTTTTCTGTATTTTACTCTTTTTTTTGATATTTTGTATGAATAAAGATACCTTTTTGGAAATAAATTCAAATAGATAAATAACCCACAATAGAATCTCTTATTTGTTCACCCAGATGATTAAAATAGATGTCCTCTATCATACATATGAAAGAATAGTGAAATACGGTCTTAAGAACTTGAGTATTTTGCACACTGGGAATAAAACCTATATCTGGCTCATCTCAACCTACTATGTCAAAAACACAGTTGCCAACATCGGTTATACTATTGCCGTCAGTTTCCTAGTGTTGATAACCTATCAACATCAGTATTGGTTGGCTGATGTTGGTCTCTGTGGCTCTCTGCCTACCGATGTTGGTCTTTGCACTTTCCATAGATGCGAACGGATTTGTATGGATTTGTACGGACTTTGTACAGTTGCCAATATGATATAGCACAATATTTATGTTGAACACCTACTCTTAAGATATATGGCTCTAATATGGAAAATCTCTATCTGTGCAATATCTGAATCAAAACCTAATCAAATAAATCCCTATAATTACCTGTGATAACTTATGTGTGAAGTTATCTCTCAACCTAGCAATAAATCAGCTGATATCTCATAGCCTCTGAATCACTCACACTAAAGAGGGCATGTTCTTCAATGCAGATAGAATATTGGAACCCTTGGCTCAGTCTTCTCAAGAAAATCCTTAGCAAAATTTGTCTTCAAACAATAATCATGATCCAACTCTCTCCCATGAGAAACCCTTATACCCTCAAAAAGGTGTGCTTGCCAAAATTAGATTTTCTTAAATTAGAATTAGGGTTTCTTAAATTAGAGTTAGGGTTTTAAAATTAGACCAAATAATTAATATTTGATTAAATCAATCAAATATTAATATCTCCCTTAATTCATGTCCAAAAGACTCTGAACGAAAGCCAACTAGAACAATTTTGCTACTCGAAGCCAAACCCAGCTCCATCAAGACCCTCTATCCATCCCATCAGCCTACGAGGGTCACATAATAGGCTAACCATAAACTCTAAACATGTCAACTAAAAAGGGGACATGACAATCTGCCCCTCCTAAAATTGCTTGCCCTCAAGCAATCGATGAATGATAAACCACTCAACACCCCTGGATCCCAAATGAAGTCATGAGCTACCCCACTATTAATCATCACAATCTCCATGCCATGTCCATCACAACTCTCATCCAATGGCATCACATCATCCCAAGTACCAAGATAAGGATCCCAACATCCAATCCAAGAATGGAAATCAATTGGAAACTCAAGTAAACTCCTCACCTAAATAATATCTGAATCTAGAATGTGAATGTTAGGCATACTCATATCATCCTTAACATGTGACCCGACTGTAACAAAACATTGAGTCTCTACCACATGTGCTAACTCCTAAACCGAACTCACCTCAAGACAAAGCTCATCCACATGTCTCTCCTATATTGGTGCTAAGGTGCACTCTACAATGAACTCTCCCATATCGTGTGGTATGAACCTCTCCATCCGATGAAAGAACATATTTTTGATGTTGCTGCCCCGCATTGCCTTAAGAATATGTGTCTTCCCACTGACATCAAAATGAATCTCCATGTCCTTAAGATGAAGAGTGACTTCTTCAAGGGAATGAAGCTGCTTCATACCCAAGACTAAGTCTATGTCCCCCATGTTCACCACATAATAATCAGCATTGAACTCATAGTTGTGCAATTGCAATGGGAGGTCTCTAATCATCCGCTCACACCTAAGAGTGTGACCGTCAGCCACCTTAACTTTAATGCCCTCAAAATCTTTGGTAGTGAGTCCACGCTTATCCACAAATATAGCATCTATAAAATTATGTGTGGCTCTTGTATCAAGAAGGGTGATGACCCTCTGTCCTTCCAAAACTCCATGGAGTCTGAATGAATCATCTGACTGAATGCTGGATAGGTGTGCCTCCTATATGTGTAGCTCTAAATCTGCCTTAGGCTCTGAAGCCTCTACCTCTAACTCCTCAAAACTATCTTGCTATTCAGAATCTTTTGATTTTGAATCCTCATAATACGCCCACATCACATGATTTGCCTTGCCCTTAGGCCTCAAAGGGCAATCATGATGGATATCATATGGACCTTTACAGTAGAAGTAAAGCTTTTTCCTACATAGATCGTTAAGAGCCTCTCGATCCAAAGGTGGTGCTGCTGGGTTGGCCTTTGAATCATTCTTAACACCTGATTTATCTTTATTAAAATCTAATCCCTCTCTATCTCTATTGGAGCACTGATGGTCTTGAGATGAAGAAGTACCTCTGGAGTTAAATCTACTGGATGGGGCTGCCATCTCCATACTACGCGCCTTCTTCATAGCTACCTGTAATGAAGGAGGATCAAAGGCTTTGATCCAACCTCTCAATGGCTCTGTCAATCCCTCCATGAAGAGCACTATAAGTCACCTCTTTGAAATGTCAGGAACCATAACTGATAACTTTTAGAAGTCACCAATGTAAGACTCTATACTACCATTCTGGCATAACTGAGCCAACTCCCTGAAATAGGATTTTGGATCCTTCCTATCAAAATGCTCCACCAACCTATCCATAAACTCTTGATAAGATGTGATATGATCATGATGGAGTGTCACCATCCTGTGGTACCACCAATCGTGAGCTACTCCCTCAAGGTGTAGTGTCACATATCTGATATCATCTCCCTTAGCCATTGGATGCAATGTGAGAAATGTGTCTAGCTTACTAATCTAGGCCTGCGCTGTGACCTTGCCACTGCCATCAAACATTGCTAGTGTGAGCCTGCTTGTAGCATGCTTTAGATCATTATTCGGGTGTCTAGGTCTCCAATCATGTTGACCTCGGTTATGCTCTCTCCTCTGTGTGAGGAACCAGTCAAAAGTAATCCTCTCTCTGACCTCAGGTGATAATAACTCCCACTCCTCATTTGCTGCCATAAGCGTGTCAGCAAATAGGGGCTCTCCTACCACCTCCTTTGCTAGGGCCTCAGGTTCTTCCTGTATAAATGTAGGTCATGTAGGCCTATTATCTATCTTATAATGGGTCAGCTATGGTCTCTAATTAACATTAGCACTCCTATTATCTCCTTGCTCCCCATCCTATCAAATAGGTGTGTTCATCCTCTCTACCATAGTAGTGAGTGCCTGTAGTGCCTGATTCATCTATTGCTAGCCTGTAGCCATAACTCGAAAGAATTCTTGAGTGTCTAGATCATCATTATGCCTATGGCCCCTGTGTGGGCTACCCTCACACTTGTCACTCATGGTGATCGGCTGTTGTTCTAAAACTTGGTCACCTTCAAGAAAAGTTGTACTGCGTGTGAAATACCTATGTGGTCCCAACTCTTGTGGCTGCATAAGATTGTCAAACCCTCAGGATGGCAGGATTTAGCTCTGATACCATTGTAATATCCCCTGTCTAATAGGGAATATAGCAAGACAAAAGCTCTGATACCACTGTAATATCCCCTATTTCCCTTGAAATCTGAAACTAAATATTATTGAATCGCTTTTCTATATTTTACTTTTTTTTGATATTTTTGTATGAATAAAGATACCTTTTTAGAAATAAATTCAAATAGATAAATAACCCACAATAGAATCTCCTATTTTTTCACCTAGATGATTACAATAGATGTCCTCTATCATACATATGAAATAATAGTGAAATATGGTCTTAAGAACCTGAGTATTTTGCAAACTGGGAATAAAACTTGTATCTGGCTCATCTCATCCTTCTGTGTCAAAAACACAGTCACCGATGTCGGTTATACTACCACCATCAATTTCTTGGTGTTGATAACCTACCGATGTCAGTATGGGTCAACTGATGTCAGTTTTTGTGGCTCTCTGCCTGCCGATGTCGATCTCTGCACTTTCCATGGACGTGCACAAATTTGTATAGATCTGTATGGACTTCATACGGCAACCAATATGATATAACACAATCTGTATGCTGAACACTTGCTCTCAAGATATATGGCTCTAATACAAAAAATCTCTATTTGTGTAATAACTGTATCAAAACCTAATCAAATAAATCCCTGTAATTACCTGTGATAACTTCTATGTGAAGTTATCTCTCAACTTGGCAATAAATCAGCTGATATCTCATAGCCTCTAAATTGCTCACATTGAAGAGGGCACATTCTTCAATGCAAATATAATACTAGAACCCTTGGCTCAGTCTTCTTAATAAAATCCTTAGCAAAATTTGTCTTCAAACAATAATCATGATCCAACTCTCTCCCATGAGAAACCCTTATACCCTCAAAAAGGTGTGCTTGTCAAAATTAGATTTTCTTAAATTAGAATTAGGGTTTCTTAAATTAGAGTTAGGGTTTTAAAATTAGACCAAATAATTATTAATTAATAATTAATTAATATTTGATTAAAATTAGACCAAATAATTATTATTTGATTAAATCAATCAAATATTAATATCTCCCTTAATTCATGTCCGAAAGACTCCGAACGAAAGCTAATTGGAACAATTTTGCTACTCAAAGCCAAGCCCAGCTCCATCAAGACCCTCTATCCATCCCATCAGCCTATGAGGGTCACATAATAGGCTAACCATAAAATCTGAACATGTCAACTAAAAAGGGGACATGATAATGGGTGTGGCTAATAGGGTATGAGTGTAGATAGCTGAGGTGGTAGGTTAGTATCCTAAGGTTTTAGTTGGAGGTTATTGCTTGGTGATATAAGGTAGGCACAATTTCTACCATAAGGTGGCTTGATCCATGTCAAGGTTAGAGATAAACTCTAATTTCTATACTAGCTTATAGATTGGTTTGTAAGCTAGTTTTGTTCCTTAGATAGTGGAATTGAAAGATAATCCCATAGGTTGAGACATAGGGAGGATAACCTCATCCTATTATTAAATAAAAGGATGTGAGATTGGGATAAATAACTCCTCTATGAGAGGAATGGATATGGGGATTTACTCTCCAAGAATGATTTTTGTGGGAGGGATGAGTTGTTTTGTAATTGGTGAGGAAGGTAAGATGGGTGTTTGGTTTGGTATATTGGTCAAGGGAGAGGTTGATGGTTCCAATAACTCAATAAGTGAAGTGAAATAAAGGGGTGGTTCCTAAGCTTTGGTTTATATAAGAGGAGAGGATAACTCTTATACCTCAATAAGTGAAGAGGGTGAGGGATAGGTAGATCAGTCAATAGGTTCTTTAGCATCAAGTGTGTCAAGAACCATGTTAATAATGTGAGCATCATGGGATCACTCAACTATGTTTCTCTTATTTTTGGTGGGGGCATGGTTTGGAAAAGGCTACCTAAATATATCAAGGGTTTGGTTTGGTGGTGCATTATGGTTTTTTAATGTGAGCTCCCCCTTGTCAATGAGAGATTGGACAATACTCTTTAAGCTATTTTACCTACTAGTATCATGTCTTACCACTTGATGAAAGGAACACATGTCATTCTTATTATACCAACTAGGTGTGGGATGAGAGGAGTCAAATTATTTGGGTGGTTTGATTAGGGGAAGTTGAATGAGGTTTACTTTCAATAACTTCTCTAATATGGATGTGTAAGATTCTCTAAGTGGATTGAATTACTTTTGGTTGTTTCAAATTTAGTTCCTTGGTTTTTGCTATGAAGAACTAGAGGGATTAGATTGGTTGATATAAGGTAGAGGAGAAGATTTTAGGACAACCATATTCATAATTCCCTTATTCTTGGTATCAGATTAGGTTCATTACTTGATTTGAAGAAAAAAGATTCACTAGTTTTATAGGTTGAGTTCTTGTTTTTAATCTTAAGCTTTCCTTCATCAATGGCTCAATTCTCCAACTTACGTACCATGGTAAAATCCTCATAGAAGGTTTAAAATGTTTTTGCATGAAAGGTAGAGGAGATATGCTTGGCATATGCCTGAACAAAGAGCTCTATGATTTTAGGTTGAGGTAAGTAAAAATAAATCTAGTTAATAAGGCTCTTCCAATGAGCCACAAAATCAGAAATAGATTCATCCTCAAACTATCGAATAGAGTAGAGGTCAGTGATAGAAACATTCTTTGAGATATTGATCAAAATACGGTCCAAGAAAGTTTGGGCTAGTTGGTTAAAGAATAAGATGGAATGTTTGGGTAAGGAACTATACCAATCTAAGGCTAGACTAGTTAGAGACATAAGGAAGGTGTAGAGGAAAAGGGCATAATCATAGGTGATGAGACAACAAGCATGCTTGAATTCCCTAAGGTGTTATTAGGTATCTCCATTAATTTGAAATTTAGAGAATGTGGGAAGTTCCCATTGGGGAGGATATGGATTGAAAGGCATGAATGAATAGATGGGCTCATTGTAAATTTGGTCATATGACAAGATGTTGTGATCACCTAAGATATATGACTCTAAAGTGGTCATCTTGTCCATAATAATATTCATTAGGTTTATTTAGGTTTATGCACTTGAGGGGTTATATGATGCATATAATTGAGGAGGTTGAGAGACATTTGGATAGTGAGTAGAAGGTTAGGAGGCAACCACATACATGTAGTTAGATGTCAATGGTTGGGTGAAGGATACATAAGGGTAGGTAGAGGTAGGTGGTTGGGTAGTGGGTACATGACCTTTTAGATTAGGGATGTAGCCAAAGGTTTATTGAAGGGGTGTTTATTAGATGGGAGTGTTAGCTGGCTTGGTGATAGATGGAAGGGTGGTAAACTTTGTACTAATCTAAAGGCAAGGTGGAGGGTAAGGACACCATAAGGCCTTGAAATGACATGGTGGTTAATGGGTTGGAGGTAGCTAGAGGAAGGTTAGTAGTGCTAGAGATAGGCACTCCTATTGTGGAGGAAGAGTGATTGTTAGGATTAAAAGGTAAAAGGGTCATGGTAGTTTGAATTGGTTAGTTTTTAATGGTAGTTTAAAAGGGATTTATTAGTTGATAAGGAGACTTGGGTATTCAATGGTTGGGTTGTGATCATGGTAATAGATGTGATTCCCATGAGGTGGTGAAGTAATCCATAAGGTAGATCTACAAGTGGGTCAAAGCTGGGAGATGATAAGACATGGTGTTGAGATAATGTTGCAAGGCTATGGGATTATTATCTAAGAAAGTGGCAAAATATGCATCTCCTTAAGGGACATCCTAAGGGAAAGTAAGACTTCTCAAAGGGTGAGGAGATTCTGTTGGTTCAAAAATTTATTCCATGGATGAAGAGGAGGAAGATGTAGGTTATCTTGGTGATGATTTTTTCTCTACGTCTCTTCGTTGCTGGAGAGTGAGAATCATACAAGATAGGGAGATAGAAAGCATAAAAAACCTTACTACTCAAAGAAAGAGAAGATAAAAAATTATGAAATAAATAAAATCAAACTCTAAAAGATATGATATGCCCTAAATTTTTAATTAATTTTGATTTTGATTTATGCCTTAAGAAGGTGTGTGATCAAAATTGGCTTGTAAAGTAGGTACTAAATAAGAAATATAGGTATGGTTTTAGGTTATGTTTATGCACTCAAAAGAGATCTATATTGGAATCAATATGTGGTTTGGTATTGGGGACCACCCCCTCAATTCAAACACTAAAGTCATAATGGTGTCAAGTGCTTAGCCAAAATATATTGATATCTAAAGATCATACTCAACTATAAATCTGAGTTGGTCCTCCCCTTGGTAATGACCTCCAAGTAGGATCATCAAGAAAGGGTAAGGTTACCACTACATGATGAAATCCTAGTTAAGCCTTGTCTCAAGTATGTTTGATGTTTAATTGATAAAGCTAGTCTTGTTTAGGTGTATGAGATAATGACTGAAGCTATAGTAGATTACTTTGCCTTTAAGTTAAGCTATGTTAACTAAAATTTCAATTAATTGATGTATACACTTAATTTTAATCCTAAATGAAACTTTTGATTTTGTTAATGAGAAAAAAATAGATAAAATATAAGAAAACAAGAACTGTAGTAAGGATACAAGGGTCCCACTATGCATTCCATAAATTTTTAATGAATTTCTTTCTTATTATGGGAAAGGAAGAATGGAAGAAACTAAATAAGGGTATAGTTGAAAAACCTAATTTATAGTGAACATATTGAATCAAAAGATTATGAAGAGCTCCTCATTGGCTTCGGAAGATGACTTAAAGATAAGAAATCACTAAAATAAACTTATTTGTTAGATAAATAGTTTGATGGATTGCCTAGTGATAGCTAGATCCTAGAAGTAAGAGCTTCCTTAGGGGATATCAATCTACACATTTTAAACATTTAAGTTTATAAAATAGAAAGGAAAGTAATTACATCAATGAACAAAAGGTATTGAAACTAAATACAAGAAATATTTCCAAGAGATATGCTATAAATGATTAAATTAACAATAAACTAATTAATACTAGTGTTATAGGGTTGGGGTATGCTTCAAAAAAAATGAAAGAGGTCTATGAATAGGTAGGAACACAAAATAATAAAGTTTGATTGGGTGTAGATGGGTGAAATTAGCTTTCTAGTTTTTGGTACCAAAGTGATCATTGGTGGTTAAGATGATTGTGGACAGTTAAGGTGACTATCGGTGGTCAGTGCGACCATCAATAGTTAAGCATACCATCGATGGTTAGGTCAATTTTCTATGATTACTATGTCTATATCTTGGTTGATAAATTGATAATTGACAATATGTAAAAGATGAATTTTGAGGGATGGGCAAGGTCTAGGTTAATTATGAAATGGAAATAAAGTAAATGAATACTAAGAATCAAGTAATTATCTTATTGAAAGTTGATTAGATGAATGGTTGAGGCAGTTCATCTATTGGTGGAATCTAGTTTGATTCCAATAGAGTAAGGGTACTTGATAGCTTGGTGGAGATGTAGTGGTAAATTGAATCTTTGATATGATGGTTGGTTCATTGGGTTGTTGATAATGATTTACCTATAAAAAAGACACTCCTAGATATATAAGCTCTTGATAATAATTATATATGGGTTTCACCTCTTTATTCCTCTCTTTTATAGTTAAGGTGAGAGATTTGTAACAACACATGAACTAGGTCCTCTAAAATTAACTTGTCCATGTAATAACTCACAAAAATATTTAGACAAGTTATAATTATAAAATCAAGGTGGGTAGTTTTCATTCTTTTGGTTGAGGAGGTGCATCATGACCATCGATGATTAGGGTGATGATTGATGGTTACCATGATCATTGATGGTCATGTGCCAAGGGTAAAAATGGTTAAAAGGTGATTCTAAGTTAGTTTAATTAAATTGGCTTTAGGCTAGGTTGATTAGGGGTCAAAAGGTGATATTGGCCTTGAGGGGGTCTTAGGGTAGTCTAGGGGATACTCTGACATTCAGAATCATGATGTGAAGATTTTTGGTGTCTAAAACAACAAAATGAAATCCTTGTCATTTTAGGGACAATAAATCTTTGATAAATAGCTGATTAGAGAGAGAAATTATCATCCAATTAAAATATATCAATAGAATCGACAATGTCCCATAACTCTAAATAATTTGTGTACCTATTATCGAATAGGGTAGCATCAAAAAAAGTATCCATAAACTTCATAGAATCCTTAATTGAGTAGGGTAATGATGGAACTACTCCTTTGAACTATCTAGATGAAGATGAAATTATTTATTACATACTCTATGTTTTTTACACTCCTTTTCTATGTGTTTTGTGTGTTGTATGATCAATTCTACTCTAACTTAGTCATTGTTCTTTACATAAAATTATCATAGGTAATAGTTAGGGCTCTCTATCATGTAGGAGATTAGTATACTTTAGATTTAATTTTTTTTGTGAGAAATTTAAAATTTAATGGTTGCACATAATGTATTTATCTTTAGCATCGATTACCAGTCCATGTGATATAAATGTTCAATATTCACCTTTTTGTATTTTCTACATAGTTCAAATTTTGTTAGTTCTAATTGGTGGGTGACTTTAAAATAATATTAGGAAATATTTTACCTTTATTTGGATAAGTATTTAAATTATTTTTTTCATTTTTTATAGTTGGGTATTTGGGTTTTATGTTGCGACCAATCTTTACAAAAGACTTGCAATAAAAAAAAAGCCCAAAGACCTAATTCCCATTGAATAAAATGCCAACAATAAAAAGTCTGTAACATATGTATATAAATTTCTCTTTAAATTTTTCAACAAAAGTTTCCATGGAAAAAATGCCACAACAAAAATCCATCAAAAAAAATGTCCATGGCAAATATTCCACAACAAAAATTCTGATAAAAAGATAAGTCATTTTAGGGAAATTATTTCAAACAAAATGCCCAAAATAAAAACCTCAAAGTCCTACTATTGGAACAAAGGTTATAAAGACCAAATTATTGCTAAATAATAATCCTAAAAAATTAAGTGTCGATAAATAAATGCCAAATAAATTTTTGAAAAAGAATACCCAAAACAAAACCCCTAAATCCAAACTTGTTAGATAAAATGTTAATTCAAAAAACTGCATAGTTCAAAAACTCTTTAAAATTCATTAATAGAGCTAGTCCATAAAATGTTTATTTCTTCTTATTATGTATAATAAGAAGAAATTTGATCAAGACTTTGCACAAACATATAGAAGATAGGTTCAACAGATAAAGCTAGAAACTAAAATAAGTGGGTCCCCATTTATTCTAAATAAAAAAGGGGGATGTTGGGTACAACAAATGTTGACTTACAAGGGGAATACTATTGAGTATTCAAGAACCAAAAAATTTGGCTAGTAACATCAAATGAAAACATGAACCTTGTCATAGAAAAATAATAAAATCAAAAATATGAAAGGGATTCATAAGTAGACTCACATAACATATTTGCCTTCTTATACTTAGATCTATGTGTGCTAAACATGAGGTTAATTTAACCCTTGTGATGAGTTTCTTAAAGTATTTAATCAAGATATAGGTTTCACTCTTGATTTTGTTAAAGATCATAAAAAATAAGGGAAGCTCAAGCATTACTCTACTGCCAGCTAGGCATTCAAAGCCCCAATAGAGATACCTTGGGATCCTTCTCTTCCTCTTCCTTCAATTTGTTAATTATGATGCATGGTACATTGAACTTATTTCATCATGTGATCTTTTTTATTTTCCTTTTTTTGGTTTGATTGATCTTTTGAATTCATTGGTTCTTTTCTTTTTCTTTCTTTTGAGTGGAAAGAGGGGAGATAGAACCCCAATGACTTGGTATGGTTATAAAATAAATCATTACTAGAATGTCCTTGATAGCTACATTTGTACCAATAATTATCACTTCCAACAATAATTTAATATAATAAGTGCTTAATATAATAAATAAGAAAACTTTCTAAATTTATGTGAATTATTTTGAGAGAAACTTTCACATACCTGGTTAAAGTATTCTATTGTGACATAATTTATAATTATTCATGATTACCTACCTTCATCTTGAAGACTCTAAACATAAAAATATACCCAATTTTTAATAGGTCCCATGTTGAATTTATTTTTTAATTTCCCCCCTTTTTATAGGTTTATTTAAATATAAGCTTAGTTGTTTTGGATTTTAGCTTGGGTTACATCAGAGCAAACATAATTTAGATTGTCATAGGAAAGTAAAAAAATAACTAATATATAAATCTTTAAACTCTAATCTAAGAAAGCAATAAATATAATCTAATCCTACCTCTACCATGTTCCTTCATCAATTAATGGTACCTTTAGATGGCATAGCCATGAAGTAGTGTTTTAGGAACTTCTCATTGATGGGATAAGTGAGTTCATTGCCTTGCAAGTCTTTTAGATAGAATGCATTTTTTCCCAGGATCTCTGAAATCTAATATGGTCCAATCCATAGTGGGGAAAAATTATGATGTTATCCTTTATTTTCATGTAATTTATTTCAAATAAGTACTAGATCTGAGATCCTAAATTCTTTGACCTTTGCTCTCTTATCAAAACACCTCTTGATTATGTTTTTCTACTTGTTGAAGGTCTATAAGGCTTTGGTCCTTAAATATTTCAATTTTATTATGTCTAATCGTCAAGACTCTACTTTATCATTCAATTCCATGTAATCTTGCATGAACTAATAAGTAGGTAGCTTCAGCATGATTGGGAATACTGGCCTATGTCCATACACCAATGGATAGGGTGAAGTTTTAAGGGCTTGTTTTTTATCTTATTCTATCTACCAAAATAACATATATTAATAAATTATGCTAGTCCTTAGGCTTGTCCCCAACTAATTTCCTAATTTTATCTATTAGGTTTTTATTAATTTATTCTACCAATCTATTTCTTTGGTGGTAATGGTTAGAGGATGACCTAATAGTTATATTTTTGTCATGTGCCCACTCAATGAACTCTACTAATATGAAATTTGGTACATTATCACAAACTAAATAAGGGGGGGTACCAAATCTAGTTGTGATGTGTTTCTCTAATAACCAAATTACTCATGTGCTTTATAATTATGTATGGCTATGGATTCAGTCTATCTAGTGTAGTAGTCTATATAAATAAGCACAAACTTATGGCTTATTTTATAATTTAGGTTAATGACAATAATGAAGTCTAAACCCCATTGGGAAAATGTCCTTCCTTTGATAACTAGCTATAAGGGCATTATTTCATCTACTTCCCTCTTATCTAAATATTGTCATTCATGACATGTTCTTACATGAGTGTGAGCATCCCTAAAAATTATTAGCTAGCAGTGGCCCATTCTTAAGATCTTATGGGATATGGTATTCCTAGATGGATGACCACTACCTATCTTCTGATGTAAGTTATCTAGAATATATTCAAATTATTTTATAGAGATGCACATGAGATAAATTCCTTCATAGTTTCTTCTATATAAGAATCCCTTCTTGATCATGTAATGAGCAACTTTGAGCCTCAAAGCTCTTCTTTAATCTCTATTGTGTTTTGGGGAACAAGTACCTATAAGTAAGTAATGTATTATTTCAATATACCATTCTCCTTTAGATACCTTAGCTTTAAATATCTCTTTAATAGTGATGCATGGATCAGGTTTAGTGATACATGGATCAAGTTTAATTATGGGCTTGATTTATGTGTTTAATTCCTATAACTTTTCCATCCATTTACCTCATCATTATCCTAGTTCATTATGTGATAAGGTGATCTTAATAATAGGACCAGTATAATGGTGATGGTTTTATTCTTCAAGATGTAGTGTCAAAACTTCTTCACTACTTTGACAAGAGCGTAGATATGTTTTTCAATCATGGAATTTGAATCTTTTAGATTTGTAATCATAAATGCAATTGGATGATCAGTCTCATCTTTATTCTATGTTATAACAATAATAATTGTATGTTATAAAGTGAATGAGTACAATATTTTTTTAAAAATAAATTAGATTAATTAGTACTAAGGCCTGAGATATGGCATTTTTAATGTCTTTGAAAGACTTTTTGTCTTTATCTATCCATTCTATTTTGGACTCCTACTTGAGAATTGCATCCTAAGGTCTAACAATCTCTAAAAATATAGAGATAAAATTTCTTATGAATTTAATCTTCCCAAAGAATGATTTGAACTCCTTCTTGATCTTTGGTGGTGCAATCTTCAAAATTACTTGAATTCTATATCAATTAATAATGATCCCATCCTTGCTAATTATGTGCCCCAAGAGCTTTCCTTCAATCACTCCATATATGTTCTTCTTCAGGTTTAATGAAATACCAAACCTATGCATTTTCCTATCAACCCATTGAATGCATGATCTATGGTGCATTGAAAGGTAGATTTTTTGTTTATTACGACAAATAACATCCTTTTATATGCATAAGTTCCCCACTTCATAATAAATACCATCTTCATCTTATTTTCAAATTTTACTAGTACCTAATTATAACCTGAGAATCCATCCAAGAATGACATCATCTCAAAAACACTTACTATCTATATCACCTCATCCAAAGAAGGTAGAGGATAGTTTTCCTTTTTAGATACTTTGTTCAAGTTCTTGAAATCAACACATAATATGATTTCACCATTCTTCTTTTTTACTGGAATGAACTTTTCCACCCAAGTTGAATGTCTAATTGGAAAGACTATTATTACACGTAGTAACTTCTCCACTTCTCTTTGAATGAGAAACTCCATAATAGGATTGACTAGAATCTACCTATATCTTAATGGCTTATGATTTGGTTTCAAAAGAATCATATGAGTAATGAATCGATGGTCATAAACCTTAAAATATTTATAATTCTAGGTAATGGCATCTCTGTATCAAGTGATTAAATATTTCATTCATTATATTTCATCTAGTGTGCATTTAAGACCAATTTTGACATAGTGTGGGTCATGTTCATCTCCTAAATTTTCCCTTTTGAAGATATATTTATTGAATTTAGGCTACCTAAGTTGTTGAGCTTAAGGTCTTATGTTAGATGGTATTTCTAAGGAGACTAACCTAATTAGAATATGATTCTCTTTGAGATAGAGAATAACTTCCCTATCTAATTCCTCTTGAGAGAAGTGATTAACATCCTTTTCATCGATGATTTGGGACTCAAATTCCCTTGAATTAGTTATAAATTGAATAATATGTTGATCATCATCAAAGACTTGGAAATTTTATATATTATTAGGAATAGAGGGGAGAGGCACTAATTTAATAAAGAATCTTATTACCTCATATTCTTGAAGAGCCTCCAAATTAGTTACGGTAGTAGCTAGTGAATCTACAACTTAATTTTTCTCTCTAGGGATGGCTGCTATGTTAAAATCTTCAAATCTCTCAATCAAGTCTTAGGATATATTCTTGTACCTTCTCAAATAAGACAACTTGCACTAATATTTGTTTCTAATCTGATTAACCACTAACTTTGAGTTACTAAATATTAGTATCTACTTTACATTTTATTGAGTGTAAATTGTAATCCTAGAATTAAACCTTCATACTCAGCCCTATTGTTAGTGTATATAAATTTAAATATATAAGATACCAATAATCACTTTCCCTATGGATCAATTAGCTTTATTCCTACACTTGATCCTTGTTTAGATCTAGCACCATCAGATTTTAAAGTCCATAGTTTATTGGAACCTTCATGTTATGGATTTTGTACTTAATTCTACATGGTGAAAGTATAAATACCAAGGCTAAGAGATTCATAATTTACCTCTTAATTATTAATGTTGTACTTTTTAGTGGGATATTTCATTTGATTCATAATTTACCTCTTCATTCTTGACATTGTTCTCTACCAATCCTAATTTGATTTGTAATGCCTCTCCATGGTAGCTAGATGTGAGAGAAGTCTATAGATAGATATACGTTAAGTGTTTTGGACCAATCCCTACTCAACAATATCCCATAGCCTTTAGATATGTCTACTAAAATAATATCAATGGTCGTCTGGATTTATGGTTTATATGCTACTTAAATATGCACATTGGTCAATTCTCCAACTACTAATATCACCATTTTATCTAGTTGTCAAACTATTCTCTTTGAAGAGACTGGATTCAAACCAAGATTCTGACATATGGATGTAGGCATAACTATTATAGGGGCTCCAAAATCAACTAAAAAGTTATGAATATTCTTAAAAAATTCTTTGATAGTTAGCAAGAAAGGAAGAACCTCTGGATTGCTTTTGTAGATGACATTGGTGTCAATAACTTTCATTTTATTTGTAGATGCTTTTGTTCTTTCCATTTGAGTCTTCCCAATAATGGATTTACATACTAACTCCTTTTTTTTTATGATCTAGGATAATTCATTAAGATTTATATTTGATTTGATCTTATTCATGTATTTAACAATGCTATATCCTCCTTTTCTTGGTTCTTCCTTATTTTAAGGTTGATCATTCCCTCTTGGAGGAGGTGGATCATTATTAGCTTTTGCATTGCATGGAATTATGATGATATTTTGACAATTAGACATTGTAAATGGTTGATTACTCCTTAGATTGTATCTAGCTTTCTGTAAATTTTGGAAAGCATGAATCTTGTTAGTTTTATCTTTTGGTACATTATCATCTTTATTTGGAAAGGAAAAATCATAAGTTTCAAAGAACATGGTAGTGATTGAAGAGATAAGATCCTGATGGGATTATAGGAGATTATGCATATGGTCCTATCTCATTATTTATCTCTGAAATATTTCAAATGTTACACAAAATTCCACACAATTGAGCTCACCATGCTTATAAGTATTATGAATTCTACACCAATTGGGTGAAGCTATCTCTACCATGTTGATCTATGGAAGCTTTTTAGATTGATACATATTGTTTACAAGCCTATTAAATGGTATGTTGTATCTATAGAATCAAGTTTTTTAATTCCTCCTTGGGGCATTATAATTACCCATATTTCTTTTCATACTAAGGAATTCATTACTCAGCTTATGAACCATCTTCAAAATAGAATCTAGCTCTACCTTTACAAAGTCAGATCCTTGTATAGTAGCAATGGAAGATGTGGCAAATTATTTATTTTATTATTAACCATAACCTTTCACATGATTATTCAAGAAGATATAGTTTAGTTGTGTTCCTATGTCAGTGGAGGTATCATGTAGAGATAATTTTATTGAAGGCAAGAACATTCTACTTTGCATGCATAATCAGGTTCAACATTGGGAAGCCATCGTTGATGTTAGGTATGTCATACACCTAGGGATTGAGTTACCTATCAATATTTATAGCTTCCTTATATGAAAATTATAAGTTATTGGTAGTTGCTTCTATTCTCAAGAACATGACAATGATTGGGTATAGGGGATTCTTGTACATCTCTAATACTAATACATCATCTGGTTTGTACCTTGGGTTTAACCAAGTGTACATCTTTTGAACCTTACATTGAATGCTTGGATTGGCTCATTAGGATCCTTTTTCATAATGGTGAAGTGTTGATATATCAAATTAAGATTGGTTGCTTGTCCAAATTGTGAAAAAAAAGCTACTTGACATGCATCCTAAGAAGTGATGATTTTTTTTGTTAGATTCAAATACCAATCATAAGCAACATCTATTAATGTAAAAGGGAAAAATATACATACAAAATCTTCATTGATAAAATTCATTAATATCAAATAAGATTTAAATGATTTAATATGTTCTTCAACTGTCCTTATTCTTGAAGGAGAAAGGGATGGTAGGTACTTTTTACAATTTTTGGGTAAATCATGCACATCTCCTAGGATGGTAATAGCAAATACAACTAGCTAGGGTGGTTGAGCCATTGGTTGATTAACAGGTAAAGGGTTCCTTACTATAGAATAAGTCTCTGGTTTGTTAGGAATAGTTGGTATAATTATATGTCTCCTATAATTTAGCAAGGGTGAGACTAGAAGACCAGTTAGGGAATTATATTTAGTCACTCTCTTAGGTGACTCTAGTATATCTCTATGTAAAAACCAACCTCTTGTATCAAAGGTTCAATCCCTCCTTATATTACTAGAAAGAGTATTTTTATGAGGGTTTTAACCACACCAATATCATAATGAGGTATCCTCTAACATTTTAGGATATCTATGGAGGTGAATTCCACTTCAAGGCATGAGTTATAGGTATGCGGTCTTAACAACCTATTGATAGAATAGTTGGTAGGGTATGCTTTTTGAATGAGGTGTGGTCTCTTAAAAGGAAGTGTGAATCTATATCAATTATATGGATTGATGGTTATTAATCTAAATTGGCTAAGTCATAAAAAAAATCAAAAAAGGAGGGAAGGGTAAGGTAGAAAAGAAATCTATATAGTTTTTAGGAATCACTTCCCTATATGGTTCCTAAGTGGATAAGTTGATTTTAAAACCTATGCCTATTTCTAGTAGATTTTTCACACACATAGTCATACATGGCTAGGAATTCTAAGGGGATACTAATAAAGTAAACTCATGGGCCTCAATCAATGTTTTTTGCTTTTATGGCAAATATTACACATTATTAATCAGGAGAGTATGGCTCAGGCTTAATGAGGTATCTAAGGTAACTGTTGCATGCATACGCACGCACGCACGCGCGCACACACACACACACACACACACACATCAATGTTTTTTCCTTTTATGGAAATTATTGCACATTATTAATCAGGAGAGTATGGCTCAGGCTTAATGAGGTATTTGAGGTAACTGTTGCATGCGTGCACACACACACACACACACACACACACACACACACACACACACACACACACACACACACACACACACACACACACACACACACACACACACACACACACACACACACACACACACACACACACACACACACACACACACACACACACACACACACACACACACGCATGCACACATGCGCATGCGCGCACACACACACACACACACACACACACACACACACACACACACACACACACACACACACACACACACACACACACACACACACACACACACGCACGCACGCACACACACACACACACATCAAAAGAAAGAACTCATACACACTAAAAATTAATAATAAAATCAAATTTATTATCCTAACCAATATATTTTACCAATCACTAAATTATTGTTACACGTCTAAAACTGATATATTAATCAAGACAATCAAGAACCCATTAGTAGCTTTTGCACACTAAGGATTATTAAACATACAACCAAATAAATACCAATTAATTACACAAATAGTGGAAAGAAAATATGAAAACACATGAGTAGATAATCAAAATCTATTTTCTCTTGTATATTAAAAATTCTATGACAAATTCAATATATGGATTATAATTATTTAAATAGGATTGGGGAAGGGGTTGCCTCATCCTCCAAGTTCATGTAAAAGTCATTACATGTGATAGTTAAAACTTAAGTTCAAATTGTGGTCAAAACCATTTAGAATTTTCCTTACAGTTGTTAGTTAGCTAAGTTAGCCTTTACAGAACCATGAAAGATGTGTATGTGTACAGATAAAAATGATACTTTACAATGAAAGCTCAAATTATAATAAAACTATAAAATAACATAAAATATATATACACCATTATAAAATTGTCCATGTATAAAATCTAGACTTCAAGGCTACATCCTCTAAATGGTTGCATGCACTTTAGTTGGTGTTATGTTGAAGGTGGTAGAAGTAGAGACTACATATGTTGACATGGCACTAGAATTATCAACTTAATATTTCTTATTTTTTACTTCAGTATTTTTGTAACACTAGTCTATGGCATAATGCTATAGTTAAATGATATCCAAGCTGAGTAGAGGTGGTTAGTAAATCCTATTGATTTGACCAAGGAGCTTTGCATGTTTTGCCTTAGTTTCTTGGAAGTTAATTTTTGGATATTTCCACCTTAGTAACCTTCTTCCTATTGGTGCTCAATGCCATTTATATGTCCTCCAATGCTAGGCCCTATAGACTTTGATTGAATTTATCTATTTACTCTTATATGAGATGATAAAAAATGATCCTACTGATCAATTTTAATGTAGTTTCCTTCACCTTAGATAACTTTATATCATTCAAAATTTAAATAACCTAGGTTTTAGGGTCTTGATACATGGGAAGTAAATCCCTAATTGATGTCAGCCACTCCCAAGCTTATTCTATTATTATGACCACCAAGATAAGGGTATTAGATGACTTTAGTGGTGTCATAAGGTCTAAATGGTTGTAAGCCTTATTACCTATGTATGCAACCAACATCTTCAATTTATTTCTATCAAATTGAGTAATTACTTAGTTTTATTAATGTGTGGGACTAATTCAGCCCACATAAATTATAGAGATTATAAATAACTATAACATATAAAGGTTTCATCTTGAACCTTTGCTTGTATGCCTACATTATATGTATAGTCTTGGCCTATTATTTTAGATGTGTAACCTCTACCTCTAGTTCCTTCCTGGCCATTTATGTTCCTTCATGGATGGCCACCATGGTATCCTTATGTGCTTTAGCCAGGGCTTTGAATATTTCAACATAGGGGGACCTCCCCTACTACTTATTCTTCCTCTTAGTGAGGGAGAAGTCCTCTTACCTCTGCTAGAAGATCAACACCCTACCTTTTTCATCCTTAAACTTCCTCATCTTCACCCTCTGAATGCTTCCATATGGTTTGTAAAATAGAATGGTGATGGAGGGGATCTTATTAATTTAAAAACTTGTCAACTAAGAGGTCTTACTTCTCAAATCCATCGTCCATGGAAGAATATTTAGCTGACTAACATTTATTTCTCCTGAGGCTATGACTACAACCTCTTCCTGAGTCTCCTCAACTATTGGTTTCTTCTTAGATTCCTACAAAAGAGTGTCAAAAAAGGAGGACCAAATTTTTTTAGACCAATCCACTCCTCAAAATTGAGGGAGTGGATAGATTGTGAAAATTTGGGGCTTGACCCTCCTACCTTTACTTGAGCTGGTCATTATGGTTTATTTATATGTAGTGGATGATGGTATGGGAAGGGTGATCTAGGTGGATTGAACATAGAATAGTGAAGTGTGCATGGTTATCTCCACCTTCCTTAATGCCTTATTCATTTTCATTTTTATAATATTGGTAGTGCCAAAAGGGATATTAGAGGTAGCCATGATGTAAGTGAATAGAATGGAGGTGGAGAATGGATCAATGGAGGTGGTAGTATCAATGGTAGAATAAATATCATTTTTAACCTTTGGGTTGAACAAGAGGAACTATATGAAATAGGTTGGGGACAATGGATAAATAGAGGTGGAAGTGGGAACTTCCACCTTGGGGGTTCTTAAAATAGAAGAAATTGAAATAGATCCAAACATAGGAATATAATGCAAAGGCAAATGAGTAGTAACTTGAGATTGGATACTTAGGGTATCCTCCAAACCTAAATCCTTTCCTTTGTTAGCTTCAAGGCTTAATTACGTATCCTTATCTAGTTCATCTTCCTCATCAAATTCATCTTCTTCCTCTTCCAAGTCAAAAACCTCTCCCTCTATCACCTCTAAGTATTGGGGCCATGTAGCAAGCCTTGAGATGATTTAACTATGGGACTGCCTATACGAGTCCTAGGATTCCTTGCATAAATAATAGGGGTATTTAACTATGTGGAGGATTATTTTTGGCCTAGATAAGCTACTTATTTTATTGATAACCCTATAGATGTGATAGCTTGTGCTTGTAGTGTAGCTATGGGAATTGATACTATGTTGGTAGTTTGTTCTTCATATGTTTGTCACTCTTTATTAGAGTCTAAATTAATGGGATATCCTACCTTTACTCCATTTAGGTTAGGTTAAACTACCCTAGGTTATTTATTAATAGATTTCAACTTCTAAGGGACCCTTTAGGATGAGGAGCTTGCTTGGTCCTTTGACTACTCTATGAATTGGCCCTTCTATAAATCTAAGTGTGTTTATTCTTAGAAGAGTGAATTCTTGCTATACTATTATCTTACTGAGATTGAAAGATATATTTGGATCATACTCAGATGATCCTCTTTTAGTCTAGAAATCTTTGCCCTCTCTGAAACTTCTTCATCATTTGGTGCATTTAAAAATAAACAGTCATAGGAATAATGCTAGTGGTTGTAAGGGATATTAGAATTTTGTATATGCTTTTAGATGAGCCTGTGGGGATCCTAATCCCTATGTGGAATCTTATAGAAGTGATAAATCTTCTAATTTCTACCAACCTCTCAAATTTTTTTATCATGGTGTAAACCATTCGACCAATGACTATGTGATGTCTAAAGAATGAGGTTTTGTTCACTCTTGATAAGTCCTCTTCTATGCTCCACCACAACTAAAATGCAATCTCTTATTTGGCCACTTTATTAAGAACATATTTTAAAGTCACATGGGATGAACCCTATTTCCCCGAATCATGATGATAGTGAATTTTGGGTATAAAAAGTAACTCCTCTCAAAAAGTGTTTTCACAATGTTTTCTCCTAACCTAGGCATTGGAAATTTGTAGATGACTTGATAAACTTGAGGATAAACATCCTCATCAATATTATCCATGTTATTCATATAAGCATATATATATGCATGAATTAGAAATGATCACATATCCAAATTTTAATATAATCAATGTCTAGGCTCCATAGCTCATCAAATACCTTATACTAAGTCCCCATGATAACATCTAGTAAATATTACATCATGTAGAAATGGACTACAAGTGTGGGTCTCTTGTTATTATGGATCACCTACTCCCTCTAATAGAAATTAACTATCTCTCCTAACATGAATTCAACATCATTGGTAAACATCATGTGTAGTAATGACACCCTATCCAAATTAAGAAAGTGAATGCTTTGTATACTATAAAGTCTATTCAATAATGTCATACCAATTTGTATTACCATCCTAAATTGGTTAATGGGAGTATGCCCCTTTGATTTCTTATCTTTGAATGTGATGGTATTATTATGGAACAACCATGATGGTAACACCTTCTCCATTGTGTTATCTAAGTTCCACTACATCAATTTGTGTTTGTCAAAGTATGCATCAGGAGTGGAAAAGGGTAGGTATCTCTAAAAGTTACTACCTAAAATGAAAGACACAATTATAGGATTACCAATTTGGTGAAATAAATCATCTTACATGACCTTGCCTATGAATAACAAGTCACGTATGAGGTTGATGCATGACATCACCTCTAGTTTGGTAGCAACAAAATACAATCCATATCATTTTAGGGCCAAAAAATCTTTGAAAAATAGTTCATTAGAGAGAGACATATTGTCATCTAATGATAAATTGAAAATTTCCCATTAATCTAAATAATTTTTGTACCTATTATCAAATAGGGTAGCATCACATACTATATCCCATGGAATCCTTAATTTATTATGGTGATGGTGGAACTACTCCTTTGAACTATCTAGATGAATATGCCATTGTTTTAATGTACTATGTGTTAATTATAGTCCTTTTATATGTGATATGCATGATGTATGATTAATTATATTCTCACTTAGTCTATGATATTTACATAGTATTCTCAAAGGTAGTAGCTAGGGATATTTATCATGTAGGAGAGAATTAGACTTTATTTACAAGTTTGTTTTTAATAAATTAAGGACTTAATAGCTGAAAATCATGTATATATATATTTAGCATTGATTATTTTTTGTGTGATGTAAATTTTTAATATTCACCTTTTTTTGTATTTTTTGCATAATTTAAATTTCACTAGTTCTAGTTGGCATGTGACATTAGAATATTATTAAGAAATATTTTAGCTTTATTTGGATAAGTATATCAAGTCGTTTTATCATTGTTTGTAGTTAGGTATTTATGTTTTGTGTTGGGACTACTCTTTATAAAATACCCACAACAACAAAAGCCCAAAGACCTAATTCATGTCAGATAAAATGTTCAAAACAAAAAGTCTACAACATATGTATATAATCTCTCTTTGAATTTGTTAGACAAAAATTCCATAGAAAAAATCCACAATAATAATCAACTAGAAAAAATGTCTGTGGTAAAAAGTTTTAAACAAAAAAATTCAATAAAAAGATAAGTCATTTCATAGAAATTGTTTTGGATAAAATGCCTACAACAAAAACCTAGAAGGGATACTATTGAAACAAAAGTTTCAAAGATCAAATTCTCATTGAATAATAATCCTAAATAAATAAGTGTCGATAAATAAATGCCAAAGAAATTTCTAGAAAAGAATACCCAAAACAAATTCCCAAAAATACAAACATGTCAGAGAAAATGTTTAAAACAAAAGGTCTACAACATAAATACCAATGAATAAGTCTCTAAAGGATTTTATTGAATAAAATAAGTCTAAAAACCTGCATAGTTTAGAAATTCTTGAAAAGGAATTAATATATTTATTCCATAAAATGCATAATACCATGCTAGAATGCCAAATTATTTTAAGTATGTATACTAATAAATAATTTGATTAGAACTTTACACTAACATAAAGAAGACATGTTGAATAAACAAAGCCAGAAACTAAAAAAAGTGGGTCCCCATTTCTTCTAAAGAAAAAAAGGGGATGTTGGGTACAAGACCCTAATATTTCTCCTCAAATATAATGGTGGATAAGTATATGTGAAATATATATTACTTCTTCTTCTCTTCTCTTATAAATGGTGAAATTATTGTGTTTATATAAACGGATCTAACCCCAAACTCTTCCAAAAATTATGGCTAACAAGGTTGACCCAGTTGACCTAGTATCATAATTGACAAAAACATACTATGTCACAAACTAGGTCATCTAGGGGCCAACCTAGACCTTTAATAAGTTTTGCTAATAAGAATACAAGGTTGACACAACAAACATAGTCATGTAAATTATCAAAAAGGGGGTTTACGTAATGGAAATAACAAATGAAGGTGGAAAATGACTAGAGGAGTGTGAAAAAGAGGATGCCAAGCTTAAGGGAATAGTTTTTAGGAGACAAGTGTGTAGGTATAAAGTGGAAAATGGGATAACAATATTATGAAGCACCAATGGTCTACCCACCCCTTTCATAGTGCACCCCTAAGGGAATGCACTTAGAGAGATTGATACTTGATAGGTTCCTACAAGATAGATAG
Source organism: Torreya grandis (assembly GCA_037957365.1). NCBI lineage: Eukaryota > Viridiplantae > Streptophyta > Pinopsida > Cupressales > Taxaceae > Torreya > Torreya grandis. The sequence goes on along the minus strand of JARHVA010007535.1, from coordinate 306,127 downwards.
CATTAGTAATTGATAAAAGTTTAAAAATATTATATCTATACATATACCCCACTCAAATCTCATCACATAGCACGCAGGTGAAATAGGGGATGGTTCTTTGAGAAAAGAAGATGATGACACATAATTTTGATGCTAAATAAAGTTTAGTAAGGAGTAAATAGGATAAATGAAAGGACAACATTGAAAAACATATACCTTTATTTACCTTAGTGTTGTAGATAAATAAGGAGATGTGAGAGATGTGAAGGTGTCTAATGTGAGGAACATTAGGCAAACCTATAAAGATTAGGTAAAAGAGAGAAAAATAATTTTTTTTGCAACCTATGAATGTAATAGTTATAAATATTCTCTATGATATCAAGATCTTAGAACTTTTTATGATTTGAAAAAAGAGTTAGTAGAAAAAAAAATGATTAAAATAAGAAATATGATGATAAATTTTTAAAGGGTAAATAATTTTTAATAGTAAATATAAATAGGGTGAAAAAGAATTCAGTTGCTATTATTTACTATTTTAAGAAAAATAGAGCTCTGAGAGACCTTGTGAGAGCCTAAAGAGACATGATGGTGAGGATATGATAGCTAAGATGGGGAGGATGCATAGCAGTTGTAACAAGTGCAACATAGGTAATTAATTGAGAATTTTAAATTATTGAGTAGTTTTATTTAAATTGAGTGTTTTAGAGAAATATAATAATTAGGAAAAATATAGATACCAAAGAAAACCTAAAGAATTTTTTAGGGAAACTAGAGGTCAAATGGGATATTGGGTAGGAAGGGGTTAGAGTAATAAATTCATAAGTCATTTATGATAATGGGTCAAAAATTCATCACAATGAATGAACAAGGTCGACTGAGTCAACGTAGTTTATCGAGGATAAAATTTTGAGTGGGCCAACTTAGTAGTGCATGGCTAACTTAGTTGGTTGAGTAAATGGGATGACTCAATAATATATGGATGACTTAGTTATTTTCTAAGTGCCTGGTATAATATTGTTAAGGGAAAATAAGTTTGAATTATTTTTCTAAGTTAAAGGTTGTTGATATAGTACTATATATCCAACTTATTTATTTTTTATGTGGTTGATGTAAGTGCCCAAAATTTCATTGAAGAAATTGCTCCCTTGTCAAGTAAAAATTTCCAAGTCCTATTACCAATTTCCATCTTCAAGTTATCCTTTGAAATTTCAAGTTCACGCTAAAATTGGCTAATTCATAATCTTGTCTCTGCTTGGTGAATGTATCTTTCCCTTAGACTTTTTTGGAATTTTTTCACAAACACAATGTCTGACGAAAATTGGTATTCAAATTTTTTGTCTCAGACAAAAAGTATGAAGACTTATTTCCATCAAAAATTTTATCTACTACAAAAATTCCAAAAGAATTCAATGTCTTGGCCAAGTCCAATTTGCATTGGGCTAAGTGTTTCACAAAAAATCTGAAGGGTCATTTCTTGCAGACCTATTTTTCATGGAATTTTTTTTGAAGGGCACTTAACCTTCGATCATTTTACCCACATAAAAAATATAAAGGGCACTTACCCTTTAGGAAAAGTTCAAAGGTTTGATTAATTCAAAAAAAGTTTTAAGTTCAATTCCTTCAAAAAAGTGTAAGGGTAATTTCTTTTAGACATTTGTCCATGGCAAAAAGTTTGAAGCGCACATTCCCTTTGGGAATGTTTTCTCACACAAAAATATTGAAATAATCATAAAGTTCTGGAAAAGAGCAAAAGTTTTATTTTGTTTGAAATTTTTTATCTATGACAAAAGTTTGAAGGTCACTTGCCCTTTAGGAAAAATGCATAGGTCATTTCTTTAGTAGAAGTGCACAACTAAATTTCTTCAAGAAAATTATTTTAGATAAATTACCTAAAATAATTGTCCCAATGAAGATAAAAGTGCCAAAGTCCAATTGTTTTGAGAAAATTTCTTAGTTGTTTTGGAGAAATTATTTCAAACATTTTGTCTGAGACAATTATCTTGATAAAGAGAAAGGTTGAAGACTCATTTCCATCATGTAAATTTCCCACACCAAAATATCAAAGGAATTATTTCCATTAGACATTTTGTCCATGGAAAAAGTCCTAAATGTGCTCAATATTTTGGAGAGATTATTATGGGGATGTAGGAAATAAAAAACCTAAAATAGGAATGCTAAAGACAAAATTTGCCTAAAATAAAATTTCTAACATAAAAGGACAAAAACCAAAAATTCTTGTGGAATAATTATCCTAGTGAAATTGATTCCAAGACAAAGTGCCTATAGACCAAATTATTGAAGACAAAATCTACAAAGAAATTTTCTTGAATTACATAAGTGTGATGGTGTCATGGATGTTTTTTAACAAGCATGTGAACATCAAATTTAATCTTTAAAAATTAGCCATAGGGGTTATAATATTCCAACATAGTCATGTCAGCATCAATTTTAGGCCCCTTGAAATATTTATTTGATTTCAAATAAGGGTATATCCAATGGTGCATGTTAACACAAAGCAAGATGATTAGACAGTGTGTAATCAAATTTGAATAGTTAAAGAAACCTAGGATGAGTGAGACAATGACAAGTATCATCATTGAAGGACCTTGCCAAAATTTTAACAAAGCATAGAGCAAAGGATTGAGGCCTATGGATATAAAATCAATGATCTACACTTGATCTATGCACATAGATCAATGGTGTGATTGAGAGTAGGATTTTCAAAGGGGAAAAATGAAATATAACCTAAGTTTTGCATTCTTCATCTTCTTCGCTTGTCCAAGCTACTCCATGGGAAAGATATTATAGGATTACAAGATCAAAGTGGGCCACTCCAAGGAATAAATTCAAGCATCCATGAATCAAGAATATTCTCAATCTATCATCATATGGTAATGGGATTTGTTTGGTGTGTAAAGGAGAAAAATAGATGTCTAGAAGATTCCATATTTGACATCAATTCCTAGAAAAACATCTCTAAGGAGTTGCACATGAGGACAAAGTCTGTTTAGATCCTAAAATGAATATTCTCTTTCTAGTTAATGTAAAAGGCATCTCCCACTCAGAAATAAAAGGATATGCTCCATGTCTTCATGATTTATTATAGAGGTTGTTCCAACAATCATTTTCCTTGCAGTTACATAATTTTTTTAGGTGTGGCAAAGGATTTTTTTCTAGCTAGGAGCATTTTGGTAGGACTTTGGCACTTGCAAATTTGAAATGGGTAAAAATGTATAAATAAAAGTCTTGTCTTATATTTAGGAGGTTGGTTGGCCATTGTGTTTGTCATTATGGTCACTGTTGTTGGTCTTTGGTTCTTCCTTAGTATAAGATCTTCCACATTTTGGGATCACTTATGTGTGAATTTTTTCTCTCTTGCTAAAGTGGTTGCAGCTATACAACCATTAACAAGATATGAAATCATATCTATATGTCTAACCTATCTAACATGGAGTAAATATACCATTCTTGTCCCCATCACAATATTTTTAAACACTAATGTGCATAACATTTTCTTGTAAAGTTAATGAAAGTGTTTGTGGTTGTTTGTTATTTTATATTGATGAAGTGAAATAATATGTCTTGAAAATGTTATTGATAAAATATCTTATTTTATGCTCATTACTAGTTGTCATCTTGGGTTTAAATTTGGATTATAAATCCCTTTTTGCATTGTATTTGGGAATATGTTTCTAAATAACTTGTTAGGGCACCCTAAGTTTATGGATTCAATGAGAAAAGGTAGGTAATATTCTAGTTTTAGTGTATGTTCTAGGATTTAATGGATCATTTGGGTATTTTAATTTCATTGCCACCAATAAGTGCAAGTCACTCTTGGTAGTTTCATTAGCTTGCATTTAAATTTTTCTACATCTTTATAATAAGTGATGGAATGAATGTTTAAATAATCCCTATTGATTGAAAGCCACTAAGATACTAACATGCCCTTCCCCTTTTAATAATCACCTAACTCATCCTACCCTACAAATAATACACCCTTTGTATATCTTAAGTGTTATTTACCTATAGATGCATAAATAATGTATATTTAACATGTGTCTATATTTTATGATTAAAAACCCAGCATTGAAATATTTATTTAGCCCCTATGTTGTTGGATATTATATTAAATGAATATTGTAGTCACTTTTATATCTATCTTTAGTAGCTTCTATTTGGCCTAGAACATTTTCTCATTCATTGTGACAACCATTCCTTTGTGGAGTGAGTGATCTTGGTTGTGTTCTAGTTAGATTCATGTCTCTTTGTGCCAATAATCCCCATGGAGATTGAAATGTAGAATCTCTCCATGTGGGAAAGCTACCCCATAGGTCCTCTCACCTTAGTTTAAGTACAGATAAAATTAGTAGAGAGTTGACCATACTCTTTGTAGGTGCCTCTTAGTCATTTTGTACATTCAATTTAATCTTGATACAAAATCCTTCCCTCAATTCAATGACATTCTAGTAGGTTTCTCATCAGTGTTTGCCACTCTCTCTCAAGTGTGCAAGGCCAAGAATATGAGGTGTATAAATGGGAACCAATAGTTGATATAGTGTTGTAATAAAAAAATATGGCTTATATAGTCCTATTAAGTCACATGGTAGACATCTAAGTAATGAAAGGGTCGATGTAGTATGAAAATAGGTGAATTTTGGTGTAAAATTAGTTTATTTATGTGAAATTTAAAGAATGTATTATGATTATGAGTGACATGGAGGTCTAATACATCCTTTATTATTTTATTTTTATAGAGATGCCAGATATTTTGGCAATTGGTTGATGCGACATGGCTACTTGAACTACTAGAATATTTGATAGATGTAGAGAGGGCTAGTTTGGTTGTGTTGGGATTGGTAGGCATCATGCAAATGAGGTGGATCCCATTGAGTGTTGATCTTATGGTCATGTTATTGGGAGGTTAGGAGTGTTTGACCAACATATTTAGATGGGTGGTGGATGGGGATACCATATAGGTTGGTATCACATTAGAGGATGTCCATGCATTATTATACTATTGATAAGGGGACACCAGTGATCATAAGGACAATAGTTGATTAGGAGGAGAGATGAACACTAACCTATTAGGTGATGCAGTTGGATTCAATTTACTTAGGATTGAGGGTGAGTTTTTTTAATGTGTATATTACATAGATTATAGATATCAAGAAGGCTATGGTAAGACTTGTGATAGCATGAGTGCTATGTCACAAGTAAAATAGTAAGGTATTATTGTATATGATAGCCTTGTGTTAGTCTATATTAGATTAGGGACACTCTATGACTTGGGTTATATCATCTATGTTCATCACATGTAAGATATGTATCAGATGTTGTCTATAGGGTAAAAGACCATGGGATTAATGGTATTGCTAAGTACTTGGATATATGAGAGGTTCTCAATGTACTAACCAGCTAAGTTGGCCCATGTCATTGATGATCAATTACCTCAAATAGTAATGTAGAGATAGGATCATGTTTCATGAGCTATGCCCCACATACTAGCACTACATTTGGTTACACAAGGAGATATTAGGTGGTATCCTTATGCACATATTGTGACTATTTGGCCAAGTTAGGTGACTATGGTGCTATGTCTAGGATGCCAATAGATCATGGGTAACTATACCTACATTGGTAATTTATCTTGTTAAGGCCAAATACAAACCCCTGTAATTAAAAAAATTTCATGATCATCATAGTTTCCTATCTGTCAAGTGAAGATTCAGTTCTTTTGTGTCATGTTCATAATTTCAAGTTTAATTTTGAGGTTTTGATAGAGTTTCAAGTGGTTATGTGATCTGAAAGTTGATGAATTGTCATGAAGTTTTCTATCATAATTTGATATATGAAAACACATTAGATGACCTATAAACTCAAAAATATGATCAAATGTATCAAATGTCTATTTTAATCCTTTTAGAAGGTGATGATATGCTTATATGACATTCAATGGTAGTTGTCCTTTGAAAAAACTATGATTATATTGCCAAAAAAGATCAATTTTGATCTTTAAATGTAAAATTTGGTATTAAAAGGCCTTAAAATATACTTCAAAACATTCATATATATGGATTTATCTTATTCATAAACTTTCATACTTGGAAAAAGTCACTTAAGGCAAGTTTAACTATGAAAAGGGTCTTTTTTAGGCTCTCACGTGCTAATTTTGGCCATATAATGGTGTTAAAAGGTTCAATATTTGTGTTAAAATGATGTTTGAATTTTGGTTTCCTCTTTAAGATCTAATTTTTGTGGTTTAATTATTTAAGTGTGAATAAAAATTAAAGAAATGTCATATTTCATGCATTTTACATGGAGAAGTTCTGAATTGTATGGCTTTTCCATACATCTAAGGCCATGAGAAGTAAAAGATGGGAATATTATGTGTTAAAGAATAATTTTATGGAAAAATGATGTAAAATAGGCCAAAAAATAGTTCCCTCTAGTCATCTTACTAGTTTTCATATAGTGAGAGCCGTTTAGGTTTGCATGTGCTACTGCCATGAGAGAGAATATCTAGGTTTGAAATTTTGGACAAAGAAAGTAGAATTATATACCTTTTAGTTTGAATAATTTGTTTTAAAATTTGTCATATATCCTTCAAAAACCATCCCTCTAAAGTCAAGGCATACATCAATAGTCCTGCATCCAAGAAGGCAGTTGATTTTATGTAATTTCTCCTCATCAGGGCACCATATTAAGAAAATTCAAGTTTGTGGGACTTCTCAAAGACATGAATCACCCTTACATGGAGTACATAAGTTTTTTACCACATTTTTTAGGTCCAAATATATATCAATAAGATAAAATAATTCAAATATTTAGTATATAAGCATATTTAGGAAAATTGTATGATGTAGGAAAGAGAAAGGGTTTCAAGATTTCTTGGTTTCTTCTTACCAAGTATTCTTCATGTCATTATGTTTTAAAAGATATATTATCAAGATATTATTCAAAATATTCATATTAAAATCCCATATTTATGTTCTTAAGCATCTCAAACTTCCTTGTTTAGCAAATGTTAAGGTTTTTTGCATTTGTTAAGGTTCCTATCATATTCTTAGGCTTCATTTTCATCCTTTTATCCTCCTCTAATGGATTATAATTTATATGTGGTATAATATATGATCAGGATTGTATTATACCTTCAAAATATTCTTGGTATAATCCTATTGTATTCTTATCACCCCATCTTGGTTTATCTCCATTCTTACTATTTTTCACTACCATTCTCACTATGTAAGGATTCTTTCCACCCTCCATTCATGTTGTCACTCCATCTATTCAATCCTTACCACTTTAATTAATATTAAATTGATGATTTAAATGTCATAATTAATCAAAGGTGGTATAGACCATCATGGATGTGAAGGAATGTATGCATACCTTGAAATTTTGCCACACTCTATAAGTCTCCACCTAGAACCAGTCAAAAGCATAGTCATGATTTTTTATTAAGTATAAAGGAAGGTATATAGGGAAGTTATATTTTGAGGGTATTTGATCAAATTACCTCCTTGAGTTTTATTAATGGACAAATAAATATCATGTTCATGTTTGGTGACCTCCCTAAGGTCAAATTTGGGCTTTGTCCATATAATATGACCTCATATAGTCATATATGGTTGTACTACACATCCAATTTGAAGGGTAGGTTATGATAAATTTGTGAATGAGGTTAAATTAGTGAAGGATTATTGATCTAGGTGATAAATTCAAATGACATGAAGCCAAGGAGGCAATCATAAGTAAAAAATCAAGTATCTTTTAGACACCTACAATAGGCATGTGACTTGGTAGTCTTAAGACTTTTCTAGTTTTTTGGTGCCTATTTAGACCATAAAATGCATGAATAATGAATTTTATAATATAAAAGAGGGATATAAAAAATAAAACATGTTAAACTATTTAAATGGCTTGGGAAATACAAGAATAAGAGACCTACAGTTAGCTTTAGAGATAGTCATCAGCTACAACCAAGAAGAGAGACAATGCTTTGAGGGAGAATTTCATGATGGAGACCTTCAAGAGAGAGTATTAAATTTGTTAAGATATCATAATATAGATAAATACTCATGGACACCAATTATGTTTTAAAACTCCCAAAGCATCTATAAACCCTATCATAGTCTAGACAAACAACATCACATCATGTATAACGGTTTGTAAAGGAGAAGATTGTTTTCATAATGGTGAATGGTGAACATATGAAGAAGATAGTTTTATAAAATAAATGCATATAATTTGTGGAAAAAAATGAGACCTAAAGGATCCAAAATTAGTTGAAAAATAATTTTCATGAAATGTCCACCTATACCTAGGTAGAGGATTATTCAAGTTTGTTGATAGTCAAACATGGAGACTATGAGGTCTTATCAATTTAATTGAGTTCATAAGGTTTATATCATGATGAAGAGTCTCATGGGAGTATATAATAGTATTTATCAATCCATAAACTTCAAATATCACTCAATACTTAGTCATTTCACCTTAAAGGTAAACTTATAGCCACATGAATATATGTCTTTCTTCAAGTTGGTATGTAGGATGAGGGTTAATGGTAAGCAAAGGAGGTTCAAGTGTAGGATAATGTTTCATAGGAAAAAAGATATATTAAATCATAAATAATAATAAATTTATAGTGATCAAGGATAGGCTACAGTTAAGATTCAACCTTAAAACCACATCACAACCATCATCTACATGCCTATCTCCAAGAATATAGATTTGACATCAAATGGTCTAATGAAGAATTAGAGCATGGTATAATGATGTATTTTTAGGTTAATATATATATTCCATGATAAAAATAATTATTAATAAGATCAAGAGGATGAATATGGGGCTAAAAGTACTTAACAATATAGTCATGGTCAACTGTGATAATCACATGCAACCATATAAGTGCCCTTTTCTATTTGATACAATCATATACCATCAAGAGGCACTTAGGACCATTAAAATAAAATATTAAACATATGAATAATATTATTAAAATCAAGTTAAAGGTTGACATATCCAAAACCTTGTTCAAACATACTAGAACATTGTCAAACTCATGAAGATAAAAGTACAGGCTTATACAAAAAAAATAGTGTGTGGGCCTAAAACCATGCAAAAGAGTGATTATTATTAAGGAAGAGAGTATATTTAAATTTAAAATGGTTATTATTTATCCAAATCACCAATAATAATACCATTATTATTAAATACCTCCATTGTTCATAAATAACCACCTACAATATTGTTGGTACATAGTCATGATGAGGGTTCTTGAGAAGAAAAGGTCTAAGAGAGGTGACATAGATATGCAAAGCTCAAAAATGAAGGATGAGAAAAATTAAATATGGTTTTAAATTATGTGTCCAATAAATATATATCATTATAAATCCAAAACCAAGGTAGAGAGAGATAAACATAGTCTTAAGACAGGAAAATGCAGGCAACTCAAACTAAATGTTGAGAAAATCCACCTAGAGGCTAAAGTATTCATCCTCTAAGAATTTAATTTGGTGTATATGGTCATCATGACTTGATATAACTTTAAATAATATTTGTTTAAGTTAATTGAGGGGGGTAACCACTCACTATTTTTACATAGTCAACCTCTTATCTAATTATAGTCAAAATTCAAGAAGGCATCCTCTTAAAGACTTATAATGTGTAAAAGAGATTTTTAACATCATAAAACTATTTAATAAGCATTAAAATATTTTAAATATTAAAACACATTTTTATATGTTATTAAACTCTATAATCTATGCAAATGATTCCCTTGAGGGCTAAAGTAAGCAGACAAACCTTAAAACCTACAAGAGCATAGTCACCATTTTTTACTCTATCATAAGTTAGTTATTCATTTTATGGAATTTGAGTCATGTTTTAGGTTTATTTAAACCTTTGAGAATCTCTGGGAGAGAATAATTTGTAGAAAACTTATGAAACCACTCCTTAAGCTTCTTTCTTACATACACAGTCTTGGTAGCCTCTTAAATCCCAATTTCACCATGTAGAGAACTTGAAGCACCTTATGCATGGATATCATGATTTTAACTTTTATGAGAGGGTAAATATAATAAATTTTCATGGAAATTGGTTTCTAATTATAGGTTTTTCCATTATGAACAATCCTTAAGAAGATCCAGACCTCTAAAACCCTTACAAAACCCTCGTAACCAATTTAAAGAGAAAAAAAGATAAATAATGCATCTATATGGAAATTTTGACCCATAAAATGAATTTTTTAGTCTTCTCAACTCCTATCAGCACCTCCATGACTAGTTGGTTGGCATGTGCAATACATTAACTATATTTTCTAATAAAAATGAGTCAATTTTTAGTTAAACATCAAGGGATGAAAGGTTAATTGCACATTAAATGGATTTTATAAGATATATATGGTATTTAAATCTATAAATAACACTTTTAAATACATCAAGAGGAGTCATTTGGTTCATTTCCATAGCAGATATGTTTACAGATCAAGATAAGGAGCTATTTCTATGCTAAGTGAAGAGGACTGGCTTGATCAAGCTTGTATCATGACTCCAAATCATCTTATACATGATATTAATGTTTTATATAGTACATAAGATCCTATTAAATAATCATAAATTCAAGATATTTCTAAAAATATGCATGCATCTATGCTTATTCTTGACATCACAAGATAAGGCCATCATAAGCGCGTAGAAGGAGCCAAAGAAAGGTCATGAGGTCACTCAAAAACATTATTAACATCATCATAATGTCCTAATAGATATTTATGTTAATTTTGAGCTACAAAGAATAAATATAATTAATCATCTTGGTCTAGGAGCACTAGAGACTTTCTAAGGAGCCTATTTTCCACTATGAGAGAAAATTTCACATGCTCACCCTAATACACACATTTTTCATGGGATGATTAGGAATTTTTTGGGAGTTTAGGGGCATAATATAATAAATTTTTGTGGCATTGTTTTAATATTTCAAGTCTCAAGCTTTATGAACAATCGTTAAGATCTTATAGCACTCTTAAACCCTTGTAAAACCCAACTAGTAACCCTATTTATAGAGATTTAAATAATTATGCATCAAAAATAATTGAAAAAGCATAAGTAACACTTGTATAATCAAATAAACTCAAATATATTCATTTCCATATCCATTTATTATATGAATGTTGTATGGATTTAGAAGAAAATAAGTGTTTAAGAGAAATAAAGTATAAAAAGAGAGGTATAAAATATTTTAAAGGAATCTCAATCCATGGAGATAAAATATTTATACTAATTATTCATTCTAAAATGATTATATGATCATAAATATTCCTAAAATTACCCTTGGGAGCTCATCCAAAATAGCCAATCTGTAGGAAATGAAAGAAAAGCTAGCCTAACCAACCCGCTTGACTAATTTGCAAGTGTTGCTTGCCAAGGAGGACTATTTTAATGACATAAGGAATTTTTTAATGTATTTAATTCATCATATTTTTATCTTTTCAAGGTTTTATTTAGGTTCTAATGGCCACAAAGCATAAAAAGTTAGGCTACTAGGTCTATTTTGGCCTAGTAGGCCTATTTAATCAATCAAGTTAAGAAGAATGGTATAGAGGTTTGTCAATAAGGGATAATGTGGAGTTTTCATTCCCTTAATGTGATCCAAAACATGAAATTTTTATCCTTTATGTCATCTACCTTCTCAAATAGTCCTTATAATGAGTTAATTGATCTTCAACTACTTCATTCTTATGTAGAACTCATCTTGAGTTCTAACTCATAAGCCAACTCACATCAATAGTAATTGTCTAAATAAATAATGGCATATCAAGATAAATTAGGATTTTTAATAAGACAAATAAGTCCCACAAAATTGTTTTCTTTGAAAAAATATCATGCAATCAACACGAATGACTATTATTTGTAAATTGTAAATAAATATTGACTTGATTTAATGTTTGGATATCCTCTCCTTCTACCCTATATTTCACCTTGTCTAGATATTATTATTTTTTCTATATATCCATGGATTTATGAAATTTTGAGGATCTCTTAGGCTAGTATAGAGAAACTATACATAAATTGTAAGTTACACTAGAAGTTAATAAAGAAAGTTGTTGCAGATTCATTTAGTGTTGTAGTGTGTAATTTTAATTGTTGGTTTACATATAATTGTGATAATTATCCCATTTTTTAGGTCCTATCTTCATATAATACTAATATTTCATCCTATATAGGTCACTTAAATAATTAAATAACAAAAACTGAATTGAATAATGTTAGTATGCAATGTCTTTAGAGACCATTTCCACACCTTCAATTTTCAAACCTTCTTTCAAACCTTAATTTAAAACATTAATGTTTAGGAATGATCTAAGAAATTAATATTAAAAAATTATTCTATTTTGATTCATATTTGTGCCTAAGTTTCAAATTTTACATCAGATCAATCACTATTCAGGTACATCACCATCATATCATAGATTTCCCTTTTAGTTTATTCCTTACTATTTTCATCCCAACATAAAATAGGTTTAGCAATTGGTTCAAAATTCAAATATTTAGAGGATATAGACTCAAAACTAGAGGTATGGTCTAGATATAGGTATCCCATATCCTTAGACCATTCCAATGTTAGTCCAAATATGAATCAAATCTAAATAGTTTAACTTTAACTAGGTGTTGGGTTGTTTTCAGTTATGGCACACCTAGTGGTACTACTTATTCACAAGATTTAAAGAATACATCTAAACATTTGAGTACAATATCAAGATTCAAGGTGTCATATTTAGATTTACATATGTTTCATTACACCAAGAGTGGTTACAATATCCTCTTCAAAATGGAAAGAGATAGATTTCACTGAGTTATCTTTCTAATCAACAAAGAAGAAGAAGGCTTCTAAGTCTAATCTAAATTATACACCACTTGTTTCTCCTATTTTTCTCTAAATAAATCCTCCTATTCAGATAGATATTTAATAGTCAAATATTGTTATAAACCCCATACCCTAAGTGGCTATTCCTAAATGATAGGATTTTGTGCCTTTAAATGGTGATAGCCCCCTGAACATCAATCAATTTTATGATATTCTAATTGTTTTAGATTAAGGTAAAAACAAGTTTTGAAGGGACCCCGAAACCCTGAAACAAAGATAGAAAGATGAAGCATTTACGACCAGAGGTAAAACCTAAAACCTACTACAAAGAATTAGCATAAACAAGTTTTATATGGACCTAAAACCACCTGAAAGACCACAAGTCAAAACCCAAGTTTTACAAAGACTTGGCTACACCATAGTCAAAATATTATAAAAAACCAGGAAACAGGACCAGATAACACAACCAACTAGAAGAACCAGGCTATTCTTCCAGTTCTAAAATCATTTTCACTACTTCCTTACCTTTCATAGTAGTATCTTGAATGGCAGTAGCCACCGACATAGCTCCCTCTTGCATAGCTTTCTTTCTTGAGCTCTGTCTTGTCCTCTTGCTAGGCCCCTCCAAGGATTTGATCTCCTCATTAGCTCTTTTTCCAATATTAACAGCTACAGTACATATGTTAGATGTAACTTCCTCCATTTTCATTCTGCTCTCCTTGATGAGTTCCCTTAGGTTGTTCTCATAGTCTTTGAGCTTGTTGGGGATGTCTCTCATCTGTTTTTCCATGTTATTGATTTTGTTCCAAACTGCCTTCTGGTTGTCTTCCATAATTTCCATTTTCCTTTTGAGATCCCTTATCTCCTTAAACATCCATGAATCAAGTTGAAGATAGCCTCTGCTTTGCAATTAACCCATCTCGTAGGTGTGTACCTTCCATCATTCTACCTTTTATCACTCCACTCTTTTGTGTTCTTATTAGGACCGTTCCCGCCTTCTTCAATGTGATCCTCTCTTCCCCTTTGATTCTATTCCTTAGTTTCAGCTTGAACTCCCAAGTCCATTTCTTGGTTGTCAGCTTGAACTATGTTTTCCCTCTCATTTATCAAAATAGGGTCCTCAACAGGGTCATCCAGGACTTTATCATCCTCAAACACTTGCTGGTTTTCCTCAGAGTCATCTTCACTATTTTTAGACTCCTCCTCTATGTTGACTCCTTATTTCTCATTCTTCTCTTGAACTTCTTCTTCCTCATTGGAACTTGTATTCCTACTTTTTGTTCCTCCCTCTTCCTCTAAGCTTTCCTCCCCAGACTTATCAGTTCTCTCCCACTCTGTGTCCTCATCAACATTCTGATTCTTGACACTAGGGGGCTTGATTTTGATTTTATCTTTCCCTTTAATAGTTTCACTCTTGTTACTCTGTGAATCCTTGTTTTTACCTAGATAAGGGTTCATAACCATGGCCTTGTTCTTGCAATAGCCTTCAATTACCAGAATTAATCCTTCATGCAAAATAGGATGCGTTTCCTTCTTCCTGTGAGTGAATAAACTTTGGACCAAAGAGAAACGTAGATAAAAGGGAAAGGAAATTCTTATTTTGTGTCTGAAATGATTTAGGAATACAAAGTGGAATTTGTGGACTCTCTTGCTTCTTCCATCGAGGATGAAGTACTCCTGAATACAACATAAGACATCCCTCCAAATGCCCTTAATCTATTCCAGTTCAAAGAAGTCCCCATTCTTTTCCAGCTTCTACTCTTCAACGTCCATCTTAGGGAATTTCCAAAAGGCCTCATTTGAAATGCTAGTCTGCTTGGAGAATTTTAATCCTTCTGTAGGCAGCCCCACAACCTCTGCTATAAATTCCTCTATTAGATTCACTGTGATGCCATGCAGAGTGACCCTATCATCAATCTAGTTTTTGAAAAAATCCATTGTAATATGAGGTTTTGAACCATGGAGCCTTTCCATATAGTTCACAACCTTCCCTCTCTATAGGATTTTCTAGACATCTTGTTTCGCTCTCCACTCTTCACAATTTTTTGGTTCTTTCTTCCTTGGTTCTCCTTTCCTTACGTGAACCATGCAGATTTCCATTGATACCCAATCACTATAAACTATACAATGATCCCACCTGCTACCAATTTGGTTCAAAGCTCACCTTTTTTTAGGCACGTTCAGGATTTGCTTCTCATTCTCGAGGGCCTTCCTTTTTAATGATTGTAAACCTTTCTCCACGAAGCCACTCCTCCAACTCATTAGTTTTCTATTACAAGCTAATCTTTCCCTCCTTTGCATGAGTTACGTCATGATGAATGAGTGCTCTAAGATCCACATTCTTTTCTAATGTTTCTTACCACCTCACTTTGTGTCTTGTTTAGACTGCATAATTTGCTAACCAATCTGCAACTCTGTTAGCTTCACGGTAGGTGTGGGTAATTGTTACATGATATTCTAATTGTTACCCTAAATATTCTTCCCTATTTTATAGGAAAAAATCTAATTACTCATATTGAGAATATTTAATATATAGATAAACTTTTTTTAGTGTATAATGTGAATGAGGAAAAGGTATTTATGAGGTTATTGGCAACTTTATTCAAAGGCAAGGCACTTCAATAGTACAAAATACTAGCACCTGCATCCATTAACAATTGGGATGAATTTGAATAAGTCATGTGAAAAAATGTTGAGGACAAAAGTGATCATATTTCCTTGGTGGAGAATCTTACTACAATCAAGATGTTTCCTCATGCACTCATGGTGGATTTCAACTATAGGTTTCAAAAAACCTAGGTTAGAATTCATATAGTCATCAAACCCACTCCCAACTATACATTCTTATATTATCTAAAATATTTCAATTTAAATGTGGCTATTATGATCTAATCCATGGGAGGAAACACTTTTATAGAGTCCTATGAAGTAGCTATAAGGGCTGGAAACTACCTAATATAAGCAGGAAAATTATCTCCAAGACCACCTATGCCTTTATTTCTAGAGATTAATCCTCTTACTCCTATTATTTATCTAATATGATATTAAATAAGTCTTTATAAAATATAGGGCAATCATATTAACATATTAGGGAATATATAGAGTAAACTCAAGGCTTAGAATAATAGGTTTTTTGTTTTGTAAAGGCAACAAGATCTACCTTATAGGACTTACCATAATCCTAATCAAAATTACTAGTATAATAGGCCTCCCTGCAGTCCAATCAATAAGTATAAGGGCATAATTCTCAATCAAGGAAATACAATCCTAACACTATAGACAATACCATAGTGTTAGTTCCAAGTCAGAGAAACTATGATCAAGAAGGCCAATGGAATAATTAGTGGAATTAAAAATATATCATGGCAATGGGTCCAACTAGTGAGAGTTATCAACAATATTTTATGCAATAAATTTCATCCCCTCCACCACATGATAATCATCAAACTTCTCAACAAAAGGAAGATTATTTAAAACATAAAAACATTCTTTATTTCACTCAAGCTAAGATTCCAAATCAACAAGGATAAGGTAGTATCAAATCACTTATTGAAACCACATTTGTCAACTTCTAGGAAAGTGAGAATTATTTTGATCACATGGTAGTAAATCAAGGCCAAAACATGTCTGATGTGGATAATTCTATTGAATCCCATTTTATATCCTCAAAAATGGAAATTGGTAAAGGTTTAGGTCCTAGAAAACTAGCTACTCTTCCTACTTAGCCACCCCATAAGACCACCACTCAATATGAGCCTTAAAAGACATCAAATCAACAAGTACAAGATAGTAAGGGGTAGAATTTTAAGGGTCCTTTCATTACATAATTCACACAAAATTTAGATAAAAATTATGCTCCTAAATTTAATCCTAGGACATCCACTTCTCCAATTATTATTGTGGATCAAATGAATAAGGCTTCTATGTCAATTTATATGTGGAATACACTACTAATTCTAGGTCAAAAGTACCTCCTCCAATAAGATCTTTCAAAGTTTAATGTCTCAGATAGACAACTAGAAAGAGAAAGAGTAAGTGTTGTTCTAAAAAATTATAATCTAGTCCTTGATCTTCAAGATCGAATGTTGATTAAGACACATCCCTTTTATCTTTCAGTATTCATAGGAGATTATCTAGTTCATAATTGTATGATTGATAGTGGAGCTAGTACCTCTGTCATGCCCAAATCAATAGTTGACAAACTAAGACTTTATTATGAGCCTAATGAAAAATGAGTCTTGTAATTATATGGGTCTCCTATAAATAATGTATGTGTTCTTAAGGATATTAAGGTCATACTTGCTTCTTGTCCCAATTTTACTATTTCACAAGATATAGTAGTTGTTGATCTACCTCCTTACTTTACCCTATGTTTATCCATAGATTTCACTACTAAGGTATGGGGATATATTTATATTGGTACTACATGGTTTTTAGAACTAGGTACGGAACAAAATTCACTATAATGTCTAAGATTATATCCAGATTCCATCTAGAACCTTATATTCCAAGCATGTCAAATGTGAATTATACAATCTCAAAAGAAGTTAAATTTAGTAGTGATCAAGAACCTTATAAATGACTTGAAGGCATACCAAATCTACTCCTTGATGATTAGGCTACTGATAATAATGGATATTATCCCTACAAAATTATTGAAGAATCAAGTTTTGGTGTCTATTGTATGCATGAAAAAGGTGACTTAATACCTAGTCTCATTAGCTTAATGTAGGATCAAGAAAGGGTGTGGAATTTTTACTTTCATGGATCTAGATCAAATAATAGAAGTGGGGCTGGTGTAATTCTTGTTTCTCCTCAAAATAAAAGGTATTACACTTTTGTAATATTTTATTTTAGTTGCACATCTAATACTACAGAGTATGAAGCCATTATTCATAGTCTATAGGGCAAGAGAGAGGGGTATTAAGCTTCTACAGGTGAAAGGTGATAGTGAATTGGTAGTGAATAAAGTTATAGGTCTAAGTGAAACAAATAATCCTATTATAAAGGCCTACAAACAAATATTTTTGGATATTATGGAATACTTCTACGCATTTAATATTCATTATATTCCTAGAGGAGCCAATCAACATATAAATAGATTAGCTACCATAAGGGTATAATATGACATTTTTGATCAGCTCAAGTAAACTAAAGATAAATCCAAAATAAAGTATTTATCTAGGCCTTCAGTTAAAAATAATGATGTAATTTGGCAAGTTTTTGATAGTGACAGATAAATTGCCTATTTATTATAGAATGAGATAAAATTTTGCCCAAAGAATCATGATAAGTTACAAAGCCAATATGAAGATAAGATTATGAAATTAAGATAAAATAAGATACATAAATTTTTGTGACTTTATAAATCATATTTAATGAATATTATTAGTTAATAAAATACAATATAAGCATCTCTAACCAAAAATAACATTATGAGAAAATTGGCATGGTTGAAGGTAAGCTACTCAAGTTACGGAAAGTGAACATTAATAATGAGAGAGAATATTTCATGTCATTTTTTAAGTATTTCATTAATTTTTTTACATGGGAATATCATGATTTTAAAGTTTTTGATCCCAGGTTAGCACAATATTCTATTGAGCTTGAAGAAGATGCAAAACTAGTAAGACAGAAGCAAAGGCTAGTTAACCCCAAGGTTGAAATCCTCATGAGAAAGGAACTTAAGAATTTGATTGAATCCAATATAATATTTACTATAAATAATTATAAATGGGTTAAAAATATTTCACCTATGATAAATAAAAATGTAGAGATAAGGTTATGTGTAGATTTCATAGATCTCAATAGAGTATCATTAAAAGATCACTACTAAGGTCACATTTTGTAAAGAGTTTCAGATTCATAAATTTTATCTCTATTATATGGATACTTAGGTTATAACCAGATATTATTGAAGGATAAATACCAATAAAAAATATCATTCACCACTAAATGGGGTACTTATGCATATAAGAAGTTGCCCTTTAGACTCTCCAATGTTGGAGCTACTTTCCAAAGGGTAATGGATATTTATTTTCATAGAATCTTAAGTGAAATGGTTGTTTTTTATCTTTATGATATTAATATATTTTATAAATAACCTAAATATCATCTAAAACACTTGATATTGGTTTTTGTTAGATGTAGATAATTTGGGGTTTCCTTAAATCCCAAAATGTGTATCTTTGCAGTGAATGAGGAATGACTTCTTGGATATGCTGTGTCCAAATATGGAATTTATATTGATAAAAAAAGAATAGAATATATCCTTGATATATAATTTCCTAAACATAATAAATTATTTCAAATATTCTTGGGAAAGATCAATTTCATAAGGAGATTCATTCCTAGATTTGTAGAATTGGTAAGGTCAATCACTCATATGCTTAAGAAACATCAAGAGTTAACATGGATAAAATAAGTTAAGAGAATTTATGAGGCCATAAAATAGATAATTAACTAGGCTATTAATTTTTCCAATCCTAATTTCACTAAGGATTTCTTTATGTATGCTTTCTCTACATGTAGAATAATTTATGCCATGATTATGCAAGAAAATAGTGAAGGATTGGACCATCCCATTTTTATTTTTTTTATCAATCCTTGGAATGATATGAAGAGAGGTATTATTTTTTAAAATAAAATTTTATTAATAGGATTGAAAAAATTTATACATTTGGTCTCCAATAATAAGATATTTTTTTATGGTAGCTCATCCTAGTATGAAGGATTTTATCCTGAATAGAGTCTTCAGTGAAAAGAGAGATGGATGGGTGAACAAGTACATGAAATATGGAATTTAATTGAAGGTTAAGAATTTTGTCATAGGTATATTAATTTTTTAACATCTTGTATCAGATTTTAATGAATAAAAAGAGGTGATTTTTCTAGTTTAAGACACTCAACATATAGTTATAACTATCTCTCCTTCCATCTAGACACAGAACATTAATGGAATCCTCCAAATAGGAGAGTGTCCTATGTGCTTAAATGAATAAAATTAGAGACACTATAGGCTTAAATATATACCATAAATTATTATTTATTTATTTCTCTTCAAAAATGGCATTGGATGTATGTTTTTAACATGTGTTGAAACTAGTCAAATAGACCAGCTTTTAGAGCTATTTCATGATAGTCCTTCACGAGGTCCCTTTATATCCTTTAATAAAGTATAAAATATAATAATATTTTTTTATTTTTGGCCTAATTTTTTCAAATATACACATATATGGGTTATAAAATGTTTCAAGTCTATAATGTTTATAAGAAAATAGAGACTATATACCATGCCTTTGAAGCATATTCAAGTTGAGTAGACATTCATGTAATGGGGTTAGACTTAATTGACATGATCAATCCTCCATAAATTTATGGTAATAATTTGGTTTTTAAAATCCATAAATTACTTTACCATATGGGTGGAGGTAGTTCCAATCAAGGAGGCAAATGAGAACTTAGTTCTGGAGTTCTATGATAGCCTAGTGACTAGTTTTGGAGTCCCTTCAACCACCATATCAAATAATTATTTGGTATTAAATAGTGAAAATGTATTTGAATGGGATATTTATCATTTTATTTATCTTAAATCTTCATCTCACTACTATACATAGGGTAATGTACTATCATATTCTACTAACAAAAACCTGATTAGGATCATTAAGAGAACAATGGAAGATAATCATAGAGGATGTCATATGAAGTTTAAGACTACCTTATGGGAAGATATAATAACTATAAATAAGGAAAATTTTCACTCTCCTTATCTTATATTTTGTGGTATATAATAAAGGCTACCTATTTCATCAGAACTTCTAACTTTGGAGCTTGTACATCATCTAGAGCTTATGTACAATGATGCAATGGAGGTAAAAATGAATGAATTGAGAAAAATAGAGGAAACAAGAGACAATAACATGTATACATTGTGGTCCAAAAAATATAAAATCAAGAAATACTTTGACAAAATATATTCATCCACGACATTTTATCATTATGACATTATACTCAAGTGGGATGAAGAATGTGCTAAACTAGGTAAACACTCCAAATTTGATAGCATTTGGAGTGGCCCATATGTTATTACTGATTGTGAGGAAAATAATGATTTAAAATTATCCAAAATTAGTGTAAAGGAACTTCCTATTACTATTAATGGTATGTTCCTCAAGTAATTCTATTAGGAGAGTCACTCCTTTATACATAGTTATAATTTCACTCCTATAAGTGCACATGTCACAAAGGTTTTATTAGTTATTATTATTTTTTAGTAGCCACTTATTGTTTTTAGTTTGTGTTTTGTTGTTTTTTTATGTCAATATATAAGTTTTAAAAATTTTATAGTATAGTCCAAGGTTTGATATAGCACTGAGATTATGAATTTTCTTGACCAACAAGCTAGTCAACCCCTATGAGTCACTAAAAATATTGGTAATTTAGCTTGTAAAGGCCAAATACCAACCCTTGTAAATAAAAAAATTTCATAGTAATCATAGTGTCCTATATGTCAACTAAAAATTGAGTTTTTTTATGTCATGTTCATAGTGTCAAGTGTCATTCTAAAGTTTAGATAGAGTTTTAAGCGGTTTTATGATCTGAAAGTAAAATGAAGAAGATGGTGAAAAGATGACAATTGATGACTTGTTATAAAGTTTTCCATCATAATTCAGTATATGAAAATGTATAAAATGAGATAAAAATGCAAAAATGTGATCAAAATTCTATTTTAAGCCCTTTAAAAGGCTATGATATGCTTATATTACATTTAGTGGTTGTTGTCCTTTGAAAAAACTATGATTATATTGCTAAAAAAGATAAATTTTGATCTTAAAATATAAAATTTGGTATTAAAAGGGAATAAAATTAGTAAAAATATCCTTTAACACATTAATAAATATGACTTTATCTTATTCATAAACTTCCATACTTGGAAAAAGTCAATTAAGGCAAGTTTAAGTGTGAAAATGGTCTTTTTTAGGCTCCCACATGCCAATTTTAGCCATAAAAAGGTGTTAAAAGGTTTAATATTTGTCTTAACATGATTTCTTAATTGTTTTTTCCTCTCCAAGATCTAATTTTAGAGGTATAAGTCTTTAAGTGTGAATAATAAGCAAAGAAATGTTATATTTCTTGCATTTTACACTAATTACAGAATTATATGACTTTTCCATACATCTGAGGCCATTATCAAGAGGAAAAGGGAACATCAAGTGTTTAAAAATAATTTCATGTCAAAAGGATGAAAATTAGGCCCAAAACTGGTTCTCTCCTATCATCTTGTTATTTTTCACACAATGAGAACCATTCAGGTTTGCAAGTGGTCCGATCATGAGAGAGAAAATTAGGTCTACAATTTTTACCAAATAAATTAGACTCAAAGAGCTTCAAATAGATAAAGTAGTTTTCATATTTTCCATCTCTCCTTAACAAACCATCCCTTAGAATTCAAGTCATATCTAAATAGTCCTACATTTAGGAAGGCAGTCGGTTATCTACAATTTTTCCTCATTAGGGAATCATATCAAGAAAATTCAAGTTTGTAGGGATTCTTGGAGATATGAATCACATTTCCATTGCATCCATCAGTTCTATTCCATAACTTTGAGGGAAAAATAGAGTTAAATAAGAAAAAATAGTGCAAATTTGTAGTATAGATGCATGTGAAGGAGAATTATATAGTCTAAGAGAGAGAAAGGGTTTTAATATTTCTTGGTTTCTTATTGTCAGGTCTCGTTCATGTCCTTAATTTCTCCAAGAAGGACTATCAAGAGATTCTTCAAAAAATTCATATCAAAATCCCATATTTGTGTTCTCAAGTATCTCAAAATTCCCTATTTAGAAAATGTTAAGGTTTTTTGCATTTGTTAAGGATTTATGCTCATATTCCAAGGTTTTCATTTTCAACATCTTATCCTCCTCCAATAGCCTCTAAATTGATATATGTGGTATAATATATAATCAAGCTTGCAAAAGATGTTCAATATAATCTTTGTATACTCCACTTGTCCTCTTATCACCCCATCTCAGTTCATATACACTCTTACTATTTTGCATTATTATTCTCATTATGCAAGGAATTTTTCAACCCTCCATTCATGTTATCACACCATGTATTCAATCCTTACAATTTTCATTCATCTTCATTTCATTATTTTCAATGTTATATGTATTAAAATGGGGTAGAGACCATCATGGATTTTAAGGAAGGTATTCAAACCTTGATATTTTACCACACCTCATGAGTCTCCACCTACAACAAGTCAAAATCACAATCATGGTTTTTTATGAAATACAAAGGAAGGAAGATAGGTAGGGTATATTTTAAGGGTATTTGATCAAATTACCTCCTAATGTTGTAGTAATGGAAAGATAAAGAGATTGGTCATATTTTTTTACCTCCCCAAGATTAAATTCTGGCTTTGTCCATACAAGATGACCTCATATAGTCATTTATGGTTGTACTACATAGCCACTTAGAAGGGTAGGTTATGATCAATGTGTAAATGAGGTGAAATCAATGAAGGAGTCTTGACCTAGGTGATAAATTACAATTACATGAAGCCAAAGAGGAATTCATAAGTAAATAATCAAATTCCTTTTAAACACCTACAGGCTTGTTCTCAAGTTATAACCTAAAATATACATGTGACTTGGTAGTCTTAAGACTTTTATAGGTTCTTGGTGCCTAGTTAGACCATCAAATGCATAAACAGTGAAGTTGATAATCAGAAAGAGGGATATAAAAAAGAAAACATGTTAAAATTATTGAAATGGCTTGGGAAGCACAATAATAATAGACCTACATTCAACTTTATAAATAGTCATAAGATATAGTGAAGAAGAGAGACAATGATTTGAGGGAGACTTTCATGATGGAGATATTCAAGAGAGAGAGTATTAAATTTTTTAAGAGATCATCATATAGATAAGTAATAATGGACACAAAGTGTGATACAAAACTCACAAAACATATTTAGACCCTATCATGATTTGTATAAATGACATCACATCATGCACAGTGATTTATATAGGCAAAGTCTATTTTCATAATGCTGAATGGTAATCATATGAAGAAGATAATTTTATAAAAGAAATTAATATAATTTATGGATTAAAATAATACCTAAAGGATCCAAACTCATTTTAACAATGATTTTCATGAAATCTCCACTTGTAATTGGGTAGAGGATTGTTCAAGTTTGTTGACAGTTAAACATGGAGGCTGTGAGGTCATATCAGTTTCCTTGAGTTCACAGGATTTATATAATGATTAATATTCTTATAAAATGATATAATAAGTTTTATAAATCCATAAAATTATATTATTACTCAAGAATCGATCATTTCACCTTAAATAAACACCTAAAACCACATGAGTATAAGAGTTTTTTCAAGTTGGTATGTAGGATGAGGGCCAGTGGTCTACAAAGGAGTTTTATGTCTAGGACAATGTTTAATAGGAAAAAAGAGATAAAAAATAATAAATAATCATAAAGTGAGAGTGATCAAGGACAATCTATAATCAATATTCAACCTTAAAACCACACCTATAACCATCAACTATAAGCCTATCTCCATGAATATGGAGTCGACATCAAATGGTATAATGGAGAATGAGAGCATGGTATAATGATGGAGTTTTAGGTTCATGAATAAAATACATAATAAAAATAATTATTAATTAGATCAATATAATGAATATGTGGCTCCAAGTACTCAACAACACAATCATGGTCAACAGTGACAGTCATCTACAACCATATAAGTGTCTTTTCTCTTTGATACATTCATATACTATCAAGAGGAACTTAAGATCATTAAATTAAAGGAGTAAAAATATGAATCATATTATTAAAATCAATTTATAGGTTTACATCTCCAAAACATTGGTTAAATCCACTAAAACACTATCAAGCTCATGAAGATGAAAGTACATGCTTGTACATAAAAATATAGTGTGTGGGCCTAAAACTATGAAAAAGAGTGAATATGATCAAGGAATAAACTATAAGGAACTTTAAAATTATTAATATGTATATAAATCACCAATAATTATATCATGATTATCAAACACCTCCATTGTTCATTAAAAACTACCTACATTACTATTGACACACAGTCATGATGAGGGTTCTTGAGAAGATAAGGTTTGAGAGAGGTGACATAGATTTGCAAAGATAATAAATTAAGGATGAAAAAAATTCAATAAGGTTTTACATCATATGTCCAAGACATATAAATCATTCTCAATCCCAAACCAAGGTAAAAATAAAGGAACACAGTCTTGAGATAGGAAAATACATGCAACTCAAACTAAATGTTGAAAAAAATCTCCTACAGGACAAAATATTCATCCTATAAGCATTAAATTTGATGGAGTTGGTCATAATGACTTTATATATCTATAATAATATTTTTTAGGTCAATTTAGGAAGGAAACCATTCAATATTTTTATATATTCAACCTCATATCTAATCATAGTCAAAATGCAAGCAGACATACCTCTTGAAGAGTTATAAGGTGTAATATAGGGTTTTATCCTCATCAAAGTGTTTGATAAGAATTAAAATATTTTATATTTAGGGTGAAGAGGAATGGTTTGATCATCTATGTAAACCATGCCCTTGAGGGATAAAGTAAGTAGATAGGCCTAAAACCCTACAAGAGCATAGTCATCATTTTTTACTCTTCCATGAGCTATTTATTCATTTGATGGAATTTGAGACATGATGGAGGGTTATCTAAACCTTGAATAAGATTTTAGAGAGAACAATTTAAAAAATAATAATTTTGAAACCACTCAGGCTTATTTATTGCATACACAGTCTTGGTTGCCTATTGAAGCCCAATTTCACCACGTAGAGAACTTGAAGCACATTTTGCATGGGATATTATGGCTTTCACTTTTATGAGGGATTAAATATATTAAATTTTCATTACAAGAGGTTTCTCAATAGATTTATATACATTATGAACAATCCTTAAGAAGATCTAGACCTCTAAAACCCTTACAAAATCCTCATAACCACCTGATGGAGAAAAAGAGATAAATTATGCACCCAAATGGCATTTTTAACCCATGAAATGAATTTTTTAGTCTTATAAAATAATATTATCACCTATATGACCAGTTAGTTAGCACATGTAGTACCTTAACTATATAAACTAGGAAAAATTAGTTAATTTTGAGCTAAAAAACAAGGGAATAAAGGGTAATTACACATTAAATAGATTTGATAAGTTAGATAGGGTATTGAGATCTCTCAATAACACTTATAAAAACATAAATAATATTCATTTGGTTCATTTCCATGAGCATATCTGTCTACAGGTCAAGGTAAAGAGATGTTTCTATGTAGGTTGAAGAGGAATGGCTTGATCAATCCTATATCATGTCTCTAAATCATCATCATCGGTTATTAATGTTGTACAGAGTACATAAGATCCTTTGAACTCATAATTAATTCAAGATATTGATAAAAATATGCATACACCTATGCTTGTTCTTGGCATCATAAGACAAGGCCATCAAAATTAGGTAGAATGAGCTAAAGCAAGGTCATGATGCACTCTAAAACATCATTAACATCAGCATCTAGTTTGAAGAGAGATGTATGATAACTTTTATCCATAGGGAAGTAGTATATATTATCAACTTGGTCCAGAAGCACCAAACACTTTCTAAAGAGATTATTTTATACTCGAAGAAAATTTCACATGCTCACCCTGATATACAAAAATTTTGTGGGAATTTGATTACTTTTGGGGAGTTAAATGGCATAATACACTAGAATTTTTTTGCATTGGTTCAATATTTTAAGGCTCAAGATTTATGAACAATCATTAAGATCCTGGAGCACTCTTAAACCCTTGTAAAACCCCACTAGTAGACATATGTATAGATATTTGAAGAAATATGCATATAAACTCATTAAAAACTCCTAAATACCTATTTTATAATCAATTACACTCCCATAGATTCATGTCCATGGCCATTGATTGTACGGATGTTGTATGGATTTGATAGAAAATAGGGTTTTAAGAGAAAAATCACAAAATGAGAGGTAAAATGTAGTTTAAAGGAATCCCAATCCTTAGAGATAAAATATTGAAACTTTTAATTCATCCTAAAATCATCATATTATCATAAATATACTTTTAAGTACCCTTGAGAGCTGATCCAAAATAGTCATTCCTTAGGAAATGAAATAAAAGTTAGCCTAACTTGTTTAACTAATTTTCAAGTGTTTATTACCAAAGAGGAATATTTTCATGACATAAATAATTTTTCCAATTATTTAATTCATCATATTTTCATTTTCTAAAGGTTTTATGTAGGTTCTATTGGCCACCAAATATAAAAAGTTAGGCTACTAGGTCTATTTTGGCCTAGTAGGCCTATTTAATAAATCAAGTGAAGAAGAATGGCATGAAATTTTATTGATAAGGGATAGTGTGGAGTTTTCATGAATATAATATAATACACATTAGTCAATTTATATCCTTTATGTCATCTACATGCTCAATAATTTCTTATGATGAGTTAATAGGCCTTCAACTCCTTCATTTTCATGCACAACTCATCTTGAGTTCCAACCCATGAGCCAACTCTCATCAACAATGGTTGTCTAAATATAGAATGGAATATCATGATAAAGGATGAGCTTAGCTAAGATAAAAATGGACCAACACCTTATTTTTAATGCCAAATATCATGTAAATATCATGCAATCAACATGCGAGACAATAGACACAAGGAGAAGTCTAAATGACTATTATTTGTAAATTGTAACTAGATATTGACTTGAGTCAATGTTTAGATATCTCATCTTTCTAACCTCCTTGCCACATTGGATATAACTTCTTATTTTTTCTATATATTCAATATTTTATTACATTTTTCAAGATCCTTCAAGGAGGTACAAATAAAGTATACATAAATTATAAATTACATAGAAGTAAATAAAAAAATTTGTTTCAAATTCATTCATGGATGTATTATATAATTTTTATTACTGATTTGCATATAGGTGTGATAATTATCCCCTTTTTTAGGTATTTTCCTCACCTACTCCTATGATTTCATCTTCTACAGGTCACTTGAAGAGTTAAAAAAACAAAAATTGTATTGAAGAATATTAGTATGCAGTGTCTTTAGAGACCTTCATTTTCACACCTTTAATTTACAAACATTATTTCAAACCTTAATTTGAAACACTAATTTTTAGGACTAATCTAAGAAATTAATGATGGAAAACTATTCTATTTTGATTCATATATGTGCCTAAGTTTCAAAGTTTACAGAGGATCAATCACTATTCAAAAACATTACCATCATATCATAGTTTTCCCTTTTAGTTTATTCCTTAGTCTTTTCATCCCAACATCAAATAGGTTTAGGAATTGATCTAAAATTTACATATTCAAAAGAATTAGTCTCATACTAGAGGTCTAGTCTAGATATAAGTATCCCATAACCTTAGACCATTCTAATGCTAGTCTAAATATGAATCAGGTATGAGTAGTATGACTTTAATTAGGTGTTATCTAGGTTGCTAACAATCAGTTGGTACAACTACAGCTAGTGGCATGCTTGACAAGAAAGTTTGGACTCCCACACCTGATGGTTTTTCTAGTGGTTATTATATTTTGTGCATGTTATATGAGATATCTAAGGGGGCAAGGAGGAGGAAGAGAATCAGTTAAGAGACTGGAGATTATATCATGGCATGTGAGACCATGGAATGAATAAACATGATAGGCAATAGCTGGAGAGGGTATGGATGTGGATGTAGGGGTACCATAGGTACCAAAACCAAAACCATAGTAGGAGGAGTAGTGAATACCTTAGTTATACCACTAACAAATATATCAGTGGTAGGATTGCATATAGAGGGTGGTGATCTCAAATAACCCATTAGTCAGCCCAAGGTAGATCTAGTCTATAGAGGTACCATTGAGGAAAGGCCCAAGGCATGCATGGGTGGTGACACTAGGGTTTGATTAAATATGGATTCATCCCATGGATGAGGTATTTGAGGGATGAAAAAATAAAGAGACCATGCTCAATGGATGAGCAGATGGGGAGACAATTATTGGTGAGATCAGAATAGGTAATAAATGTTTATGATTTTTAATTTTTTTGATAGAATACTAGTTATATGTAATTATAGATAGATATATTTTAAGATGTATGTGTGATATAATATCTCTATAGTTCACATTTCATAAATTTTATGGATGAGGAGGTCAAATGGGGATCCCTAGTTATGGTATCACACCATGATATTCTAGATGGGGTGATGGTACCATATAACCCCACCATGTTGGATGATCTTATGGTACCATCTACCCCAACTTAGGTAGGCTAGTTCAGACTAGTAGGGGAGGCCATTAGTCATATATAGGCACATACAGATGGGCTATATCCACTAATATGGTTGGGAATAGGAGAGGCACAAGCATGGTAGTCTTTGGCTTAGGAGAGAGACACTCATATGGTTACCACTATCTAGTTGGGATAGGTTCAAGCCTAGGTTGCCAACCTACAAAGATAGGTAGTAGGATTGAGATGTTGGATAACCTCATTATAGTTTAATATTTAGAGGGGATAGTTTGAGGCATCTATGGGTAGTGTGTCAAGTCCATTAGATAGGCATGATAGATCCCATCCATGGAACAATGTATATTTATATTTTTTGTATTTAAAACATGTGATATATATGTAGAGATATTCTATTTTGATAGTTACATGTTGATCTTATGTGTTATATTTTTGTTGTGGTTGTGGATGCATAGATATATTTATTTATATCCCATGTTTTTTTTTTAATTATATATTTTATCTGAAATATATGTGTGGTGTTTTATTTTATAGCATTATCTAGTACATGTTGACTATTTTTACCATAGGCCAAAATGGTTCAACCCCCTATAGTCATAATCTTATATAGGTCATTTTAGAGTCATTTAGGTAAGTGGTAGGTTTTTATAATGTATAAATAGTTAATATCATATAAAGAGTTTACAAAATCCTCAATAAGTTCATTTAATATTTTAAAGATCAAATAATAGCTCAATCACAAGCCTAAGTGAATCAGGTCATCACAAGGACATCATCTAGAAAGGAATAGACCAATTCACTTAAGACTTTTTAAAATATGCTTAGAAATACTCACATGACCATTAGAACACATGTGATCAATGTTATTAGTGCTAATATCATTCTCTTCAAGTTTCATATCTTGAGATCTAAGCCTTCAAAGTTCAACTTGTCGAGTCCAAAGGGCCAAGCCATCCTACACATCACATGAAAAAAGATTAGTCAACTTTATTATGTATTTTATAAGTGTACCTTAGAAAGAATTGTAAGATAAAATATTATAGTTCCATGGACTTTTTCATGGTAAGAGCATTTTCTACAAATTTCAAATTCGCATGAGGTTCCTAGCTCAAGTTACGAGTGTTCAAAGTTGGACCTACAATATGAGATGCTCATGCTAACGTCAAGTTTGAGATTGGTAAAGTATCCATTTAGGTTAAAATTATTAGTGATAGGAACACATAAATAATATATAATCACACAATTCATCTCACTTAAACACTTTGTAAACACACTTAGAAATCTCCCAAAACTAATGGATCAAATGGGCACAATCTTTTGAGTATCAAGAACATCTCTTACAAATTTGGTGCCTCTGTGACCTTTTTTCTTTCAGATACAAGCCTTCAAAGTCAGTCAAAAAATGGGAGATGTTCATGCATACATACAATTTAAACTATGGAAAAAACCATTAGGGTATTAAATTTAATGGTCACATGTATGCTAATGATAGTCATGTAAATGTCAAATGATAGTCGTGCAGATGTAAAATTTAGACCATAGTAAAAAACCATTTGTTTTCAAATCTAGGAAAATATAATGGTCTACATTACATTGTACATCTTGATTTGATGGTAAAAGATGAGCCAAAAGGTCAGGGAGCTTGATAGGACACCACATGACATAAGTTTATAAAGCAAGTAGATTGATAATAGATCTTGAGTGCAAATATAAGACTACCAAGTAGCACTAGGTAAGATAGAGTTGATAGGTCAAGGACATATCTAAGGGATTATGTTAACTTATACCATTGAGATTATATGGTGTAAACAAAGTTCAATAAGTCAATTATCTGAGTCATAGTCAATGACCAATTAAATTAAAGGTTGAGAAGCTAAAGGACTTCTTGGAGATTGAACACATGACCAAGGTCAAACTAGGGAAATATTTTTAAAGGGCACATGCCATAATTGAATCTTGATCAAATACCATGAAAAAAACATAGTGATGTATCCAAGGTGATAAAAAACATAAGGGTATTATTATTAAATCTTCATATGGACATCTGGCTCGATGGTTTGTGTTATGCAGGGTTTGTTCTGTGACTATGTTTTCCATTTTTAAAATAAGGGATCCATGTATATGGCAAATTCTCAATTCTCACAAAGAAAAATGGATCTATTTTAGACCTAATATAATTAATAAAGGGGGATATATAGTCTATAGGTATACATCAACATAATGACTATACGGAAACCAATAGTCTAAGATTTAGTTTCCATCTACAGTGGACCTGTGAACATGGGGATGAGTTTGAGCATGATCTAGTTTGAAAAAGAGCTAGCATTTCAAAGGAAGCCATGAAGGCATACATGTAGAACCCAATAGTTTCATATCTAGGACCAACTACATGAAAAGGACCCTTGTCTCCACTTTTGCATACCATGATGAACTAGTGCAGAGCAATTATCACCATGAACTAGTGGAGTTCTATGATAGCCTAGTGACTAATTTTGGAGTCCCTTCAACCACCATATCAAATAATTCTTTGGTATTAAATAGTGAAAATGTATTTTAATGGTATCTTTATCATTTTATTTATCTTAAATATTCATCTCACTACTATAAAAAGGGTAATGTACTATCATATTCTACTAATGAAAACATGATTAGGATCATTAAGAGAACAATGGAAGATAATCATAAAAGATGTCATATGAAGTTTAAGACTATCTTATGGGAAGATATAATAACAATAAATAAGGAAATTTTTCACTCTCCTTATCTTATATTTTATGGTATATAATAAAGGCTACCTATTTCATTGGAACTTCTAACTTTGGAGCTTGTATATCATCTAGAGCTTATGTACAATGATGCAATGGAGGTAAAAATGAATGAATTAAGAGAATTAGAGGAAACAAGAGACAATAACATGTATACCATGTGGTCCAACCAATATAAAATCAAGAAATACTTTGATAAAATATATTCATCCAAGACATTTTATCATTGTGACATTATACTCAATTGGGATGAAGAATGTGCTAAACTAGGTAAACACTCCAAATTTGATAGCCTTTGGAGTGGCCCATATGTTATTACTGATTATGAGGAAAATAATGATTTACAATTATCCAAACTTATTGTAAAGGAACTTCCTATTACTATTAAAGGTATGTTCCTCAAGTAATTCTATTAGGAGAGTCACTCCTTTATACATAGTTATAATTTCATTACTATAAGTGCACATGTCACAAAGGCTTTATTAGTTCTTGTTTTGTTTTAGTAGCCACTTATTATTTTTAGTTTGTGTTTTTTTGTTTTTTTTATGTCAATATATAAGTTTTAAAAAATTTATAGTATATTCCAAGGTTTGATATAGCACTGAGATTATGAATTTTCTTGACCAACAAGCTAGTCAACCCCTATGAGTCACTAAAAATATTGGTAATTTAGATTGTCAAGGCCAAATACCAACCCTTGTAATTAAAAAAAATTCATAGTAATCATAGTGTCCTATATGTCAACTAAAAAGTGAGTTTTTTATGTCATGTTCATAGTGTCAAGTGTCATTCTAAGGTTTAGATAGAGTTTTAAGTGGTTTTATGATCTAAAAGTAAAATGAGGAAGATGGTGAAAAGATGACAATTGATGACTTGTTATGAAGTTTTCCATCATAATTCAGTATATGAAAAAGGTATGAAATGAGATACAAACTCAAAAATGTGATCAAAATGTATCAAAATTCTATTTTAACCCTTTTAAAAGGCTATGATATGCTTATATTACATTTAGTGGCTGTTGTCCTTTGAAAAAACTATGATTATATTGCTAAAAAAGATAAATTTTGATCTTAAAATGTAAAATTTGGTATTAAAAGGGAATAAAATTTGTAAAAATATCCTTTAACTCATTAATATATATGACTTTATCTTAGTCATAAACTTCCATACTTGGAAATAGCCAATTAAGGCAAGTTTAAGTGTGAAAATGGTCTTCTTTAGGCTCCCACATGCCAATTTTAGCCATATAAAGGTGTTAAAAGGTTTAATATTTGTCTTAACATGATTTTTGACTTGTTTTTTCCTCTCAAAGATCTAATTTTAGAGGTATAATTCTTTAAGTGTGAATAAAAAGCAAAGAAGTGTTATATTTCATGCATTTTACATTAATTATAGAATTGTATGACTTTTCCATACATCTGAGGCCATTATCAGGAGGAAAATGGAACATCAGGTGTTTAAAAATAATTTCATGTCAAAAGGATGAAAATTATTCCCAAAACTAGTTCTCTCCTATCATCTTGTTATTTTGCACACAGTGAGAACCATTCAGGGTTGCAAGTGGTCCGATCATGAGAGAGAAAATTAGGTCTACAATTTTTGCCAAATAAATTAGACTCAAAGAGCTTCAGATAGATAAAGTTGTTATCAAATTTTCCATCTCTCCTTAATGAACCATCCCTTATAATTCAAGTCATACATAAATAGACCTACATCTAGGAAGGCAGTCGGTTATCTACAATTTCTCCTCATCAGGGAATCATATCAAGAAAATTCAAGTTTGTAGGGATTATTGGAGATATGAATCACATTTCCATGGCATCCATCAGTTCTATTCCATAACTTTGAGGGACAAATATAGTTAAATAAGAAAAAATAGTGCAAATTTGTAGTATAGATGCATGTGAAGGAGAATTATACAGTCTAAGAGAGAGAAAGGGTTTCAATATTTCTTGGTTTCTTATTATCAAGTCTCCTTCATGTCCTTAATTTATCCAAGAAGGATTATCAAGAGATTCTTCAAAAAATTAATATCAAAATCCCATCTTTATGTTCTCAAGTATCTCAAAATTCCCTATTTAGCAAATGTTAAGTTTTTTTGCATTTGTTAAGGATCTATGCTCATATTCCAAGGTTTTCATTTTCAACATCTTATCCTCCTCCAATAGCCTCTAAATTGATATATGTGGTATAAGATATGATCAGGCTTACACTGGATGTTCAATATAATCTTTGTATACTCCTCTTGTCCTCTTATCACCCCATCTCAGTTCATATACACTCTTACTATTTTGCATTATTATTCTCATTATGCAATGAATTTTTCAACCCTCCATTCATGTTGTCACACCATGTATTCAATCCTTACAATTTTAATTCATCTTCACTTCATTATTTTCAATGTTATATGTATTCAAAGGGGGTAGAGACCATCATGGATGTGAATTAAGGTATTCAAACCTTGATATTTTACCACACCTCATGAGTTTCTACCTACAACAAGAAAAAATCACAATCATGGTTTTTTATGAAATACAAAGGAAGGAAGATAGGTAAGGTATATTTTAAGATTATTTGATCAAATTACCTCCTCAAGTTGCAGTAATGGAAATATAAAGAGAATGTTCATATTTTGTTACCTCCCCAAGATTAAATTTTGGCTCTGTCTATACAAGTTGACCTCATATAGTCATTTATGGTTCTACTACATAGCCACTTAGAAGGGTAGGTTATGATCAATCTGTAAATGAGGTGAAATCAATGAAGGAATCTTTACCTAGGTGATAAATTACAATTACATGAAGCCAAAGAGGAATTCATAAGTAAATAATCAAATGCCTTTTAAACACCTACATGCCTATTCTCAAGTTATAACCTAAAATAGACATGTGACTTGGTAGTCTTAAGACTTTTATAGGTTCTTGGTGCATAGTTAGACCATCGAATGCATAAAAAATGAAGTTGATAATCTAAAAGAGGGAGATTAAAAAGAACACATGTTAAAATTATTTAAATGGCTTAGGAAGCACAATAATAATAGACCTAAATTCAACTTTATAAATAGTCATAAGATATAGTGAAGAAGAGAGACAATGATTTGAGGGAGACTTTCATGATGGAGATCTTCAAGAGAGAGTATTAAATTTGTTAAGATATCATCATATAGATAAGTAATAATGGACAAAAAGTTTGATACAAAACTCACAAAACATATTTATACCCTATCATGATTTGTATAAATGACATCACATCATGCACAGTGATTTATATAGGCAAAGTCTATTTTCATAATGCTGAATGGTAATCATATGAAGAAGATAATTTTATAAAAGAAATGAATATAATTTGTGGATTAAAAGGATACCTAAAGGATCCAAACTCATTTTAACAATTATTTTCATGAAATCTCCACTTATAATTGGGTAGAGGATTGTTCAAGTTTGTTGACAGTTAAACATGGAGGCTGTGAGGTCATATCAATTTCCTTGAGTTCACAGGATTTATATAATGATTAATATTCTAATAAAATGATATAATAAGCTTTATAAATCCATAAAATTATATTCTTACTCAAGACTCGATCATTTCACCTCAAATAAACACCTAAAACCACATGAGTATAAGCATTTTTTCAAGTTGGTATGTAGGATGAGGGCCAGTGGTCTACAAAGGATTTTTATGTGTAGGATAATGTTTAATAGATAAAAATAGATATGAAATAGTAATAAATAATAAATTTATAGTGATCAAGGACAATCTATAATCAATATTCAACCTTAAAACCACACCTATAACCATCAGCTACAGGCCTATCTCCATGAATATGGAGTTGACATCAAATGGTATAATGGAGAATGAGAGCATGGTATAATGATGGAGGTTTAGGTTCATGAATAAAATACATGAGAAAAATAATTATTAATTATATCAATATAATTAATATGTGGCTCCAAGTACTCAACAACACAACCATGGTCAATAGTGACAATCATCTACAACCATATAAGTGTCTTTTATCTTTGATACATCCATATACTATCAAGAGGCACTTAAGACCATTAAATTAAAGGATTTAACATATGAATAATATTATTGAAATCAAGTTATAGGTGTACATATCCAAAACATTTGTTAAATCCACGAAAACACTATCAAGCTCATGAAGATGAAAGTGCATGCTTGTACATAAAAATATAGTGTGTGGGCCTAAAACTATGAAAACGAGTGAATATGATCAAGGAATAAAATATAAGGAACTTTAAAATGATTATTAGTTATATAAATCACCAATAATTATATCATGATTATCAAACACCTCCATTGTTCATTAAAAACTACCTACATTACTATTAACACACAGTCATGATGAGGGTTCTTGAGAAGATAAGGTTTGAGAGAGGTGACATAGATTTGCAAAGATAATATATGAATGATGAAAAAAATTAAATAAGGTTTTACATGATATATAAAATACATATAAATCATGCTCAATCCCAAACCAAGGTAAAAATAAAGAAACACATTCTTGAGATAGGAAAATATAGGTAACTCAAACTAAATGTTGAAAAAATCCTCCTACAGGAAAAAATATTCATCCTATAAGCATTAAGTTTGATGGATTTTGTCATAATTACTTTATATATCTATAATAATATTTTTGAGTTCAATTTAGGAGGGAAACCACTCAATATTTTTATATATTCAACCTCATATCTAATCATAGTCAAAATGCAAGCAGACATACCTCTTGAGGAGTTATAAGGTGTAATATAGGGTTTTATCCTCATCAAAGTGTTTGATAAGAGTTAAAAGATTTTATATGTTGGTTGAAGAGGAATGGTTTGATAATCTATTTAAATTATGCCCTTGAGGGATAAAGTAAGTAGATAGGCCTAAAACCCTACAAGAGCATAGTCATCATTTTTTACTCTTCCATGAGCTAGTTATTCATTTGATGGAATTTGAGACATGATGGAGGGTTATATGAACCTTGGAGAAGATTTTAGAGAGAATAATTTAAAAAATAATAATTTTCAAACCACTCCTTAGGCTCATTTATTTCATACACTGTCTTGGTAGCCTATTGAAGCCCAATTTCACCACATAGAGAACTTGAAGCACATTTTGCATGGGATATCATGATTTTCACTTTGATGATGGGGTAAATATATTAAATTTTCATTACAAGAGGCTTCTCATTATATTTATATACATTATGAAAAATCCTTGAGAAGATCTGGACGTATAAAACCCTTACAAAATCCTCATAACCACTTGATGGAGAAAAAGAGATAAATTATGCCTCCAAATGGAATTTTTGACCCATGAAATGAAATTTTTAGTCTTATAAAATCCTATGATCACCTATATGACTAGTTGGTAAGCACATGTAGTACCTTAACTATATAAACTAGGCAAAATGAGTCAATTTTGAGCTTAAAAACAAGGGAATAAAGGGTAATTACACATTAAATGGATTTGATAAGTTAGATAGGGTATTGAAATCTCTCAATAACACTTATAAAAACATAAATAATATTCATTTGGTTCATTTACATGAACATATATGTCTACAGGTCAAGGTAAAGAGATGTTTCTATGTAGGTTGAAGATGAATGGCTTGATCAAGCCTATATCATGACTTTAAATCATAATCATAGGTTATTAATGTTGTACAGAGTACATAAGAGCCTTTTAACTCATCATGAATTCAAGATATTGATAAAAACATGCATACACCTATGCTTGTTCTAGACATCATAAGACAAGGCCATCAAAAGTAGGTATAATGAGCCAAAGCAAGGTCATGAGGCAATCCAAAACATTATTAACATATAAATCTAGTTTGAAGAGAGATGTATGATAAGTTTGATCCATAGGGAAGTAGTATATATTATCAACTTGGTCCAGAAACACCAAACACTTTCTAAAGAGATTATTTTCTACACAAAGAAAATTCCACATGCTCACCCTAATACACACATTTTTTGTGAGAATTTGATTACTTTGGGGGAGTTAAATGGCATAATACACTAGAATTTTTTGGCATTGGTTCAATATTTTAAGGCTCAAGATTTATGAACAATCGTTAAGATCCTGGAGCACTCTTAAACCCTTGCAAAACCCCACTAGTAGACATATGTATAGATATTTGAAGAAATATGCATATAAACTCATTAAAAACTCATAAATACCTCTTTTATAATCAATTACACTCCCATATATTCATGTCCATGGCCATTGATTGTACGGATGTTGTATGGATTTGATAGAAACTAGGGTTTTAATTGAAAAATCACGAAATGAGAGGTAAAATGTAGTTTAAAGGAATCCAAATCCTTAGAGATAAAATATTGAAACTTTTAATTCATCCTAAATCATCATATGATGATAATGTAATTCTGAGTACCCTTGAGAGCTGATCCAAAATAGTCATTATGTAGGAAATGAAATAAAAGTTAGCCTAACTAACTTGTTTAACTAATTTTCAAGTGATTATTACCAAAGAGGAATATTTTCATGACATAAGTAATTTTTACATTTCTTTAATTCATCATATTTTCATTTTTTAAATGTTTTATGTAGGTTATAATGGCCACCAAGTATAAAAATTTAGGCTACTAGGTCTATTTTGGCCTAGTAGGCCTATTTAATAAATCAAGTGAAGAAGAATGGCATGAAATTTTATTGATACGGGATAGTTTGGATTTTTCATGAATATAACATAATACAAATTAGTCAATTTATATCCTTTGTGTCATCTATATTCTCAATATTTTTTTATGATGAGTTAATAGGCCTTCAACTCCTTCATTTTCATGCACAACTCATCTTGAGTTCCAACCCATGAGCCAACTCACATCAACAGTGGTTGTATAAATATACTATGGAATATCATGATAAATGATGAGCTTAGATAAGATAAAAAGGGACCAAAACCTTATTTTTAATGCCAAATATCATGCAATCAACATGCAAGACACTAGACACAAGGAGAAGTCTAAATGACTATTATTTGCAAATTGTAACTAGATTTTGACTTGAGTCAATGTTTAGATATCTTATCTTTCTACCCTCTTTTCCACATTAGATATAATTTTTTTTTTTTTTATATATATTAAATCATTTATTACATTTTTCAAGATCCTTCAAGGTGGTACAAATAAACTATACATAAATTATAAATTGCGTAGAAGTCAATAGAAAAATTTGTTTCAAATTCATTCATGGTTGTATTATATAATTTTTATTGGTGATTTGCATATAGGTGTGATAATTATCACCTTTTTTAGGTATTTTCCTCACCTACTACTATGATTTCATCTTCTACAAGTCACTTGAAGAGTTAAAAAACAAAAATTGTATTGAAGAATATTAGTATGCAATGTCTTTAGAGACCTTCATTTTCACACCTTTAATTTACAAACCTTATTTCAAACCTTAATTTGAAACATTAATTTTTAGTAATAATCTAAGAAATTAATGTTAGAAAACTATTTTATTTTGATTCATATATGTGCCTAAGTTTCAAAGTTTACAGAGGATCAATCACTATTCAAAAACATTACCATCATATCATAGTTTTCCCTTTCAATTTATTCCTTAGTCTTTTCATCCCAACAGCAAATAGGTTTAGTAATTGATCTAAAGTTCACATATTCAAAATAATTAGTCTCACAACTAGAGGTATAGTATAGATATAAGTATCCCATAGCCTTAGACCATTCTAATGCTATTCCAAATATGAATCAGGTATGAGTAGTATGACTTTAATTATGTGTTTTCTAGGTTGCTAACAATCAATGGGTACAACTACATCTAGTGGCATGCTTGACAAGAAAGTTTGGACTCCCAAACATTATGGTTTTGATAGTGGTTACCATATTTTGTGCATGTTATATGAGATATCTAAGGGGGCAAGGAGGAGGAAGAGCATCAGTTGAGAGGTTGGAGATCAGATCATGGCATGTGAGACCATGGACTAAATAAACATGATAGGCAATAGCTGGAGAGGGTATGGATGTGGATGTAGGGGTACCATAGGTACCAAAACCAAAACCATAGTAGGAGTAGTGAATACCCTAGTTATACCACTAACAAATATATCAGTGGTAGGATTGCATATAGAGGGTGGTGATCTCAAATAACCCATTAGTTAGCCCAAGGTAGATCTAGTCTATAGAGGTACCATTGAGGAAAGGCCCAAGGCATGCATGGGTGGTGACACTAGGGTTTGATTAAATATGGATTCATCCCATGGATGAGGTATTTGAGGGATGAAAAAATAAAGAGACCATGCTCAGTGGATGAGCAGATGGGGAGATAATGATTGGTGACATCAAAATAGGTAATAAATGTTTATGATTTTTATTTTTTTGATAGAATACTTGTTATATGTAATTATAGATAGATATATTTTAAGATGTATGTGTGATCTGATATTGATCTAGTTCACATTTCATAAATCTTATGGATGAGGAGGTCAAATGGGGATCCCTAGGTATGGTATAACACCATGATATTATAGATAGGGTGATGTTACCATATAACCCCACCATGTTGGATGATCTTATGGTACCATCTACCCCAACTTAGGTAGGCTAGTTCAGACTAGTAGGGGAGGTCATTAGACATATAAAGGCACATAAAGATGGGCTATATCCACTAATATGGTTGGAAATAGGAGAGGCACAAGCATGGTAGTCCTTGGCTTAGGAGAGAGACACTCATATGGTTACCACTATCTAGTTGGGATAGGTTCAAGCCTAGGTTGCCAACCTACAAAGATAGGTAGTAGGATTGAGATGTTGGATAACCTCATTATAGTTTAATATTTAGAGGGGATAGTTTGAGGCATATATGGGTAGTGTGACAAGTCCATTAGATAGAAATGATAGGTCCTAGCCATAGAATAATGTATATTTATATTTTTTGTATTTAAAACATGTGATATATATGTAGAGATATTCTATTTTGATAGTTAGATGTTGATCTTATGTGTTATATTTTGGTTGTGGTTGTTGATGCATGGATATATTTATCTATAGCCCATGTGTTTTTTTTTTAATTTTATATGTTATATGAAATATATGTGTGGTGTTTTATTTTATATCATTATCTAGTACATGTTGACCATTTTTACCACAGGCCAAAATGGTTCAACCCCCTATAGTCATAATCTTATATAGGTCATTTTAGAGTCATATATGTAAGTCGTAGGTTTCTATGGTGTCCAAATAGTTAAGATCATGGAAAGAGTTTAAAAAATCCTTAATAAGTTCATTTAAGATTTCAAATATCAAATAATAGCTCAATCACAAGCCTAAGTGAATCCGGTCATCACCAGGACATCATCTAAAAAGGAATAGGCTAATTCACTCAAGACTTTTTAAAATAAGCTTGTAAATACTCACATGACCATTTGACCACATGTGATCAATTTTATTAGTACCAATATCATTCTCTTCATGTTTCATATCTTGAGATCTAAGCCTTCAAAGTTTAACTTGTCGAGTCCAAAGGGCCAAGCCATCCTGCACATCACATGAAAAAAGACTAGTCAACTTTATCATGCATTTTATAAGTGTACCTTATAAATACTTGTAAGATAAAATATTATAGTTCCATGGACTTCTTCATGGTAGGAACATTCTATACAAATTTCAAATTTGCATGAGGTTCCTAGCTCAAGTTACGAGTGTTCAAAGTTGGACCTACAGTATAAGATGCTCATGCTAACGTCAAGTTTGAGATTGGTAAAGTATCCATTTAGGTTCAAATTATTAGTGATATGAACACATAAATAATACATAATCACAAAATTCATCTCACTTAAACACTTTATAAACACACCTAGAAATCTCCCAAAACTAATGGATCAAATGGGCACAATATTTTGAGTATCAAGAACATCTCTTACAAATTTGGTGCCTCTGTGACCTTTTTTATTTCAGATCCAAGCCTTCAAATTTGGTCAAAAATGGGAGATGTTCATGCATACATACAATTTAAACTATGGAAAAAACCATTAGGGTCTTAAATTTAATGGTCACATGTATGTCAATGATAGACATGTAAATGTCAAATGATACTCGTGCACATGTAAAATTTAGACCATAGTAACAAACCATTTGTTTTCAAATCTAGGAAAATATTATGGTCTACATTACATTGTACATCTTGATTCAATGGTACAAGATGAGCCAAATGGTCAAGGAGCTTGATAGGACACCATATGGCATAAGTTCAGAAACAAGTAGATTGATAATAGATCTTGAGTGCAAATATAAGACTACCAAGTAGCACTAGCTAAGATAGAGTTGATAGGTCAAGGAAAGATCTAAGGGATTATGTTAACTTATACCATGGAGATTGGATGGTGTAAACAAAGTTCAATAAGTCAATTATCGGAGTCATAGTCAATGACCAATTAAATTAAAGGTTGAGAAGCTAAGGGAATTCCTAGAGATTGAACACATGACCAAGGTCAAACTAGGGAAATATTTTCAAAGGGCACATGCCATAATTGAAGCTTGATCAAATACCATGAAAAAAACATAGTGATGTATCCAAGGTGATAAAAAACATAAGGGAATTATTATTAAATATTCATATGGACATCTGGCTTATGGGTTTGTGTTATGCAAGGTTTGTTTTGTGCCTATGTTTTCCATTTTTAAAATAAGGCATCCATGTATATGGCAAATTCTCAATTCTCACAAAGAAAAATGGATCTATTTTAGACCTAATATAATTAATAAAGGGGGATATATAGTCTATAGGTCTACATCAACATAATGACTATAGCGAAACCAATAGTCTAAGATTTATTTTCCATCTATAGTGGACCTTTGAACATGGGGATGAGTTTGAGCATGATCTAGTTTGAACAAGAGCTAGCGTTTCAAAGGAAGCCATGAAGGCATACATGTAGGCCCCAATAGTTTCATCTCTAGGACCAACTACATGAAAAGGACCCTTGTCTCCACTTTTGCATACCATGATGAACTAGTGTAGAGCAATTATCACCAAGACAAAACTCTAACAGATTAATCTGATGGTTATAACTACATTGATTATAGGACCCAGCTTGGAACAACTTTATTCCATCATTGTAACCATTAGGTAACATCAATGATAGAATAATGTAATTATCCAACTACTTAAAGTAACCTAGATTAATCAAGAATCTTGAATGAGCATAAATGTAGAGACAATTGTAATTATGGTTCAAATGGAGGTAAACTCATTAATTAATATTTTAGTGCCAAGACCTCTCTCTCTAAAGGCCTTTTATTTTATAAATATAGCCTTTGAGCTATTGTTAAGAATTCCTCAGGTTGGTATGAATATACTCTTCTAGAAATTGTATTTTACACCTCTTGGAGTAATGAATAGATATTTTTGTATTTGTTTACTAATTTGTGCTTAGTGTTTTATATTTATTTGATATGCAAAAATGGTTGTCATCTTCCCTTTGTAGGTCCAATTTTAACCTAAGTGATAATCAACTTTTCTTGTAGGTCATATATCATGTTTGAAGGTCAATGTCTTAGGTATAGAGTGGATAGTTGATTTTAAGTGATTTCAATCAAGCCTTACCCTTATTTTCCTCAAACTTATGTCCTTAAAATTGACCTCTTGGTAAAGAATTATTACTTCAAAACCATTATAGATGC
This sequence comes from Torreya grandis, assembly GCA_037957365.1. Lineage (NCBI taxonomy): Eukaryota > Viridiplantae > Streptophyta > Pinopsida > Cupressales > Taxaceae > Torreya > Torreya grandis. The sequence goes on along the minus strand of JARHVA010007535.1, from coordinate 262,498 downwards.
TACATTAATTATATTTATAATCTATTAATGTGTGAATGAGTTCAATATTGAGATTGGATATTTGAACATTCAGTACATCATCTCATTTAGAGTAGGTTTAATTCATGTATTCTCTTTCTCTTTTTCTTATAAGTAATTAGTTGACATAGATAATATCATTTCAAGATACATTTATGGATCTATCCCTTAAATATAGAGGCTCATTTACGATATAGGTGCACCCACATACCTAGAAATGTTCCCATGTTTCCCAAATCTAAAATAAGCTTAAACAACTTCTTCTAGGGTGAAAGATTTGGTGATAATAGTTCTGTCACACCAAGTGGGACCATTGTCTTCAATACAACTTGTCAAGGTAAATGTTAGTCTTGACAATATCAATTTCAAATTGGTGTGTTACTCAGTATTTGGTGAAACATCCAAGGTAAGTCTAGTTTAAGGCCATTATTTTATCATAAGCATACCTTTATAATTCATGGTTCTCAATAGTTCATCCTTTGGTAAAACACTCAATCCCATTAACCCACTTATTTAGCCTAAAATTCCTCTTGAAGTTCAGTATCCACAACCTAATATTCCCTTTGAAGAATGAGTAGATTTTGTTATAGAGGAAGAGAGTGAAGAGGCTAAATAAATTGAAGATCTTGAAGAAGAAGACATGGATACACATCATTCTTTCCCTACCTTCAATAATAAAAATCCAATTCAACTTCTAGTATATGATGCCATTCCTCCTAATACCATAAAAGGTGTGCCCACATTCAATGGTGAGAGTCATGTCATACCTAGTGATCACATTAGAGTTGTTTCTAAATTTTGAAGTTTCCACAATATTGTTTGAGAGAAAATTTTCATCAAACTCCTTACCATGTACCTTAAAGGGAAGGCTCTTGATTGGTATAGGATTCTAGAAGGTGTATACATCACAATATGGGATGAGTTTGGAGAGTTTTTGACTTATATATTTGGAAATGAAAGTGACCATGCCTCTCTCATGCATCAGCTAAAAGTGATAAAAAGGGACCCAAATTAATAATTCATGATTTCAATGAAAATTTTTAGAAGACTTGGCATGGATTTTCTCTTCCTATGAGACCACTTTCTAGCTTTGTGTTCCCTAATTGAAATCCATTAGGACTGAAATTGTTATCATGCTTCAATGTATTGGAGATTCCACTCTTCCCAAAGTGTATGATCTTGTTATCCAAGTTGAGAATAGTCTCATCCAAGATGGAAGAGTGAATCATAAGCTTTCTCTACCTCCTTTGTCTCATACTTCTACTAGCACTCCAGAAGTGGCTCAAGTTCTTAATGCCAATACCAAAACTATGGTTGTTCTTAGGTAGGAAGAAAATAATGTTGATTATAAAAAAAAGTTCATAGCCTTAAAGGCTCAAAATAAGCAAGCTAATATGCAACAAAATGCCTATCAAAATATTTACCCCTTTTATAAATAGTATGGTCAAAAATATGGAAGAGGAAGAGGCTAATGGTAGCCTAATCCCAAGAGGCCTACCAATGTATACTATCCTAACTCTACCACCAATATAAGGGACATGGTACCATTTTAGAGTAATTTGGTGCAAGGAGAAGATTAGAAGCAATACCAATTCATGGATGCCAATGAGAATATAGAGCAAGCTCTAGTGGCTCAAGAAGGAGTTACTCCCCTCTTATCAAATGAAAATGAGGTGATGATGCAAGTTAATGAGGATAGGTAACATTAAGGAGAGATCTTCGCCAATTTTTTGGTTAAAGACACTTATGTGCTAAATAAAGGAACTTTTATCACAAAAAATACAAGGTCAAAGAGGAAGGATATATGAGGTGGTATTAGCATGTCTATAGGCTCATCCAATCCTCCTGCAAGGCCATAAGACATAGTTGCAAGTGTGATAGTTCTGAAAACTTCTACATCTCCATCAAGTCAAAATATGGTAAGGATTTCTCTTATTCTTCAAGTTTCAAGTAATTCTCTACCTAAAAGATCCCAAGAGAAAGTAGGTATTTATTATTTAAATATTATATAATATTTGAAGAACACTAAAACATCCATTTTTCTTTGGGATGTTCTTCATATGCCTAGTCAAAAAGAACTCCTACAAAAGCAAGTATCTATTATCCTTGCTAGTGTCTCACCCTCAAGTCAAAGTCATGGCCGTTTTTATCTTGAAAATTATTATATTGCCATTGTTTAACCATATAATAGGTATGAAAAACCTCCACCATTTTATCTCACCCTCATGTAGGTAACAAGTTGGTACACAATTTCATAGTCGATAGTAGAGCTTCTACTTTTATCATTCCCAAAGTTGTAACTAACTAACTAACTAGGCCTAAAATATGATCCACATAGAAAAGGGGTCATTTAGTTATATGTTACACCTACCAAGATAGTAGGGCTAATAAAAGTATTGAAGGTTTTCTTTCCTTATTGTCCTAGTTTTCCTATCTTTCAAGACATAGTTATGGTTGATCTCCCAACCCACTTTGAAATCTGCCTATCAAGGGACTTCAAAACTAGGATAGGTGGTTATATCTTAGATGATTGGTGTCATGTCCCCTTTTCAGTTTACATGTTTTGAGTTCATGGTTAGCCTATTATGTGACCCTCGTAGGCTGATAGGATGGTTAGAGGGTCTTGATGGAGATTGGCATGGCTTCGTTTAGCAGAATTTTTCTAGTGGGCTTTCGTTTGGGCTCGATTGGACATGTATTGAGGGAGATATTAATATTTGATTGATTTAATCAAATATTAATTATTTGGTCTAATTTTAAATTAGAAACCCTAATTCTAATTTAAGAAAACCCTAATTAGGGCAAGCATATCTTTTGAGGGTATAAGGGTTTCTCATGGAGGCCATTATTAATTAGCCATTGATTATTGATTTTGAAGAATTTATTCTATGAAGACTGAGCCTAGGGTTCCAGGATTCCATTTGCATTGGAGAACATTCCCTCTTCAGTGTGCGCAATTCAGAGGTTGTGAAATATCAGCTGATCTATTGCCAAATTGAGAGATAGCTTCATCCAAAAGTTATCACAAAATTTATAGGGTTGAGATATAACTTCACATAGAAGTTATTACAGATATTCCAAGTATTTATTTCTTAATGTTTTGATTTAATAAATTATACAAATAGATATCTTTTGTATTAGAGCTACATATCTTCAAATCTAGGGTTGAAAACAGACAGGTTATGCTTAATTGGCAGTCGTACGAAGATCGTATAGGTCCGTACAGATCCACACAAACACCAACCTTGGCAGATAGAGATTCCCAATGACTGACATCAGCTGACTAAATACCGACGTCGATAGAGAAGGACTGCCAATGACCGACGTCGGCAGTATATCGATCGACGCCGACGACTGTGTGTTTGACACAGCAGGTCGAGATAGAATTTCCAGATTCAAACTCAATTTATAGATTTGCAAAGCCAGGGTTTTCAAGACTATATTTCATATTTTTATATGCATAAGAGAGGACTGTATTTTTAATAGTCTAGAAGGACAAGTGAAAAGATTTGTGATTTGCTATTGAGAGACTATATTATTGTTATCTTTTGAATTTATTCAACAGGGACTGTATCTTTGTTCAGAGTTTTTGTGTTGCTATATTCCCAGTTTGGAGGGGATATTATAGTGGTATCAGAGCCAAATTCCTTCCATCCTATTGGGCACATCAGAGCTAAATCTTGCCATCCTGAGGGTGTGACAATCTTATACAGCCACAAGAGTTGGGACTGTATAGGTATAACACATGCAGTAGAGCCTTGCTTGAAGGTACCCAATTGTTAGAATAGTAATGGATTATCATGAGTGACAGACGTGAGGGTAGCCCACCTAGGGGCCATAGGTATGATGCTGATCAGGACACCAGAGAATTTCATCGTGCTATGATGACAAGCTAGCAGCAGATGAATCAGACACTACAGGCACTTATGACTATGATAAGGGGGATGAATGCACCTGATAGACATAATGGTGAACAAGGAGATGACAGGAGTGCTAATATTAATTAGAGACCCCAGTAGACCCATTCTAGGACTATCGATAGACCTACATGGCCTACGTTTATACAGGATGAACCAGAGGCTCCAGCAGAAGAGACGGTAAGGATTTTCTATTTATAGATACCCTCATGGCTACAACTGATGAGTGGAACTTATTAGATCCTCATGTTTAGGAGAAGATGTCCTTTTATCATTTTGTTACTCTAAGGAGAGAGCACTACAGATTAGTTAGATAGGATAGGATGCCTAGAGTTCAATTCAGTAAGCTGAAGAAGGCTACTAGTAAGCTTTCTTTGACTACTTTTGACGGCAGTGGTAAGATGACAACTCAAGCTTGGGTTCATAAGCTTGACACCTTTTTGGAATTGAGACCAATGTCAGAGATAGAGGCCATAAAATATGCCACTTTGCACTTGGATGGAGTAGCACATGATTGGTGGTACCATGGTATGGTAACACTTCAGCATAACTAGGTGATAGAGTACTAGGACTTTGTGGATAGATTGGTTGAGCGGTTTAACAGGAAGGATCTTGAGGTTTAATTTTGATATCTAGCATAGTTGAGACAAATAGGTAACTTGGAGTCCTTCATTGGGGAGTTTCAGAGATTGGCAGTCATGGTGCCCAATATTTCCGAGCGTAGATTGGTAGTTCTCTTCATGGAGGGATTGACAGAGCCATTGAGAGGTTGGATCAAAGCCTTTGATCCTCCTTCATTACAGGTAGCTATGAAGAAGGTGCATAGTATGGAGATGGCAGCCCCATCCCATAAATTTAACTTCAAAGGTACTTCTTCATCTAGAGACTATAAGTGCTCCAACATAGATACAGAGAGACCAGATTTTAACATAGATAAATCAGGTGTAAAGAATGACTCAAAGGCTAATCCAGTAGCACCACCTTTGGATCGTGAGGCACTTAATGATCTACGTAGGAAGAAGCTTTGCTTCTACTGCAAAGGTCCATATGATATCCATCACGATTGCCCTTTGAGGCCTAAGGGCAAGGCAAATCATGTGATGTGGGCATATTATGAGGATTCCGATTCAAAGGATTCTGAACAGCAAATTAGTTCTGAGGGGGCAGAGGTAGAGGCTTCAGGGCCTATGATAGAGGCAGAGTTAGAGCTTCACATATAGGAGGCATGCCTATCCAGCATTTAATCGGATGAGTCATTCAGACTCTGTGGAGTTTTGGCAAGGCAGAAGGTTATCACCCTTCTTGATACAGGAGCCACACATAATTTCATAGATGCTAGATTTTTGGAGAAGTGTGGACTCACTACAGAAGATTTTGAGGGCATCAGAGTTAAGTTAGCTGATGGTCACACTCTTAGGTGTGAGCGTATTATTAGAGACCTCCCATTGCGCTTGAACAACTATGAGTTCAAGGCTGATTATTATGTGGTAGACATGGGGGATATAGACTTAGTCTTGGGTATGAAGTGGCTTCATTCATTTGAGGAAGTTACTCTTCATCTCAAGGACATGGAGGTTCTCTTTTATGTTGATCAGAAGACACACATTCTTAAGGCAATACAGGGCAGCAGCTTCAGATATATGTTTTTTCATCGGATGGAGAGGTTCATACGACATGACATGATAGAGTACGATGATGAGTGCACATTGGCACCAACACAGGAGAGACAGTTGGATGAGCTTGGTCTTGAGGTGAGTTCAGTTTAGGAGTTATCACATGTGGTAGGGACAAAGCTTGCTGTTACAGTTGGGTCACAGGTTGATATGACTCTTTCTAGCCTTCATAATCCAGATTTAGATATTATTTAGGTACAGAGTTTGCTTGAGTTTCTTGCTGATTTTCATTTATGGATTGGATGTTGGGGTGCTTATATTAGTACTAGGGATGGACATGGCATGGAGTTTGCATTGATTAACAATAGGGCAAATCATGACTACATTTGGGATCCAGGTGGATTGATGGGTGTATCATGCAGCGATTGCTTGAGGGCAAGCAATTTCAGGAGGGGTAGATTGTCATGTCCCCTTTTTAGTTGACATGTTTTGAGTTCATGGTTAGCCTATTATGTGACCCTCATAGGCTGATAGGATGGTTAGAGGGTCTTGATGGAGATTGGCGTGGCTTTGTTTAGCAAAATTTTTCTAGTGGGCTTTCGTTTGGGCTCGATTGGACATGTATCGAGGGAGATATTAATATTTGATTGATTTAATCAAATATTAATTATTTGGTCTAATTTTAAATTAGAAACCCTAATTAGGGCAAGCATATCTTTTGAGGGTATAAGGGTTTCTCATGGAGGCCATTATTGATTAGCCATTGATTATTGATTATTGATTTTGAAGAATTTCTTCTATGAAGACTGAGCCTAGGGATCCAGGATTCCATTTGCATTGGAGAACATTCCCTCTTTAGTGTGTGTAATTTAGAGGCTGTGAAATATCAACTGATCTATTACCAAATTGAGAGATAGCTTCATTCAGATGTTATCACAAAATTTATAGGGTTGAGAGATAACTTCACACAAAAGTTATTATAGATATTCCAGGTATTTATTTCTTAATGTTTTGATTTTATAAATTATACAAATAGATATCTTCTATATTAGAGCTACATATCTTCAGATCCAGGGTTGAAAATAGACAGGTTATGCTTAATTGGCGGCCGTACAAAGATCATACAGATCCACACAGACATCAACCTCGGCAGACAGAGATTCCTAGTGACCGACATCAGCCGACTAAAGACCAACATCGGCAGAGAAGGACCACCAATGACCGACGTCGGTAGTATATTGACTAATGCCGGTGACTATGTGTTTGACACAGTAGGCTGAGACAAAATTTCTAGATTCAAACTCAATTTCTAGATTTGCAAAGCCAGGGTTTTCAAGACTGTATTTCATATTTTTATATGCATAAGAGAGGACTGTATTTGTAATAGTCTAGAAGGACAAGTGAAAATATTTGTGATTTGCTATTGAGAGACTATATTATGATTATCTTTTGAATTTATTCAACAGGGATTGTATCTTTGTTCAGAGTTTTTGTGTTGCTATATTCCTGGTTTGGAGGGGATATTACAATTGGTATTTATTGGAATTTATAATAATTTATATAGATAAGGTGACAATTAGGACATAACCCCTTGTAAGGTTTCATATTGAGCCTTACATTGAGATAAGTTCTAATCTGAATTGTGTGGCCCATGAAGAAAAGGACTCTATTATATATGATGGGGACACTTATTCAAAGATTGAGGGTGTTTCAGATTTGTTTATTAATGAATATGGAACCAATACTTATAAGCATTATCCCTATGCTTTTGTGGATGAAACTGATTTAGGAGTGTATTGTATACATGAAGAAGGATTACCAACACCTCTACTTGCCAAGGAAGAGAGTGAAGACGATGAGCTATGGAAGATGTTTTTTGATGGTTCAAGAAGTAAAGTTGGTGTAAGGGCTGGTGTTATGTTTGTATCCCCATCTAAAGAATATTATTATGTTTCATATAGGTTTCATTTTAGTTTTACTTAAAATTTGGTTTAGTATGAATATTTAATTCATGGACTTCAATGGGAAAGGAGAAAAGGAATCAATAACTTATAAGTATATGGAGACAATGAATCAGTTGTTCATCATGTGGGGAATTTTGTTACTACTAATAACCCTTTGATTAATTCATACAATCATATAGTATGGTATTTTCTTAAATAACTCAAAGCATTTAATATTCAATCAGTCCTAAGGGAGTAAAATAGTCATGTTGATAGACTAGCTATCATATGAACTCAATTTGATACTCCAACTACCATAAAAGAGGAGGGAAAATAGTCTTATATTAATATCATTATCATAACTTATGTAACTAATAATTAAGTGTCTTGGCAAGTTTTTTACAGTAACAAACACATTCCATGCTTCTTACAAAATGAGGTCGAGTTTTTTTCAAGGAATAAAAAGAGGCTCCAAAAATAATTGGGTGAGATTGTGAAACTAAGAACCAATAAGATACCTAAGGATTTGGTTACCTTATAAATTATCTTAAATGAGAATGATAAAAATAATAATAATAAATTTAATATGTCTACAAGAGAGGATAATTATGAAAGACTCTTGATCTTAAAGGACAAACTCCTCAAACTAGGCAAGGTATGTTCTACATTAGAGAAACAATCATTCATTGAGTTGTGTAAAGAGTTTCATGATATATTTTCTTGGTAATATAAGGACCTAAAAATATTTTATCCTAGCCTATCACACCATACCATTGAGTTGGAACCTAGAGTTAAATTAGTTAGATAGAATAAAAGACTCATCACCCAAAGATTGAGCAAATCATGAGGTTAGAGATTACCAAACTCCTTGAAACTAAGATAATATTTCCCATAAAACATTCAACATGGGTAGCTAACCTTGTGATTTTTAGAAATAAGAATGGGGATATAAAACTTTGTGTAGACTTTAGATATCTTAACAGAGTATTAGTCTATGATAATTATCCTCTACCCTCAATGGAGGAAATTTTGAAAATGTATTCAGGTTCTCAATGTTTTTTCCCTTTTAGGTAGATATTCATGCTATAATTAGATTTTATTCAATGAGGATTATTATTTTAGGACATCCTTCACTACTAAACGGGGGAATTTTTCTTATAGTAAGATTCCCTTTGGTATGTCCAATGTCGATGCCAAATTTCAAAGACAAATGAAATGGCCTTCAAATGTTTGATCAATGAGATGTTATTGGTTTAACTAGATGATATAATAGTGTTTTATAAAGATTATAATGAACACATGCAACACTTGAGATAAGTTTTTTAAATATGTATGCAATATGGAGTATCTCCTAATCCAAATAAGTGCATCTTTGTTATTCATGAAGGTAAGATCTTAGAACATATAATTTCCAAGCACTATTTGACTATTGATCCTGAAAGAATAGAGGATATTCTAGGATTATCATTACCCTTGCATAAGAAAGCTATTCAAATTTTCTTAAGCAAGATAAATTTTGTAATGAGTTTCATACCTAGCTTTGTATCTTTGGTAAAAATCTATCACATCTATGCTCAGGAAGAACCAAGTCCTTTATTAGATGAAAGAGGGTAAGAGTAGTTTTGAATCCATAAAGATAGAAATTAAAGAAGCTCCTACTCTTGTGAATCCTAATTTTTCTAAGTACTTCATGTTGTATTCATTTTATAATCTTGATAATATCTCAACCATACTAATGCAAAATAATGATGAGGGTGTGGGGCAGCCAATCACATTCTTTAGTCAAGATTTAGAAGATTATGAAGTCAAATACACATTTTTAGAGAAATAAACTTGTTTTTGTAATGGGACTAAATAAGTTTAGACATATGGTTTCAAATAATAAGATTCATATTATTGTCTATCATCCTAGTACCAAAAAGTTTCTATTAAGCAAAGATATTAGTTAAAAGAGGGTAGGGTGGATCACTAAAGTAATGAAATATGATTTTGATATCAAGGCAAAAAAATTGATAAGGGGAAAAGATATTTTTGAGCATCTATATTTAGGTCTTCATGAGTCAAAGGAAGAGGCTCTAGTCAATCATGATTGTTCCCAATTAGATGGTTCATTTCCTCCATAAAGTTGGACATAGGATGTGATCAAATTTCTTCAAAATGGTGAGCATCCTAATGGTATGAGTAGATCATAAAGGAGATATTTTAGGTTTTAGTCTATTCCATTTATATTTTGAATGGTGTACTCTTTAAAAGAGACATTAATGGTGTGCTATTGAGATGAATTGATAATGATCAATTTAGGGTGTTGCTCAAGAAGGTTTATGATTTGATAACAAGAGGTCATTTATCTCCAAGAACCATAGTTGCCAAGATCATGAGGGCATCATATTATTGGCTTGGCCTTTTCAAAGACTACCATTCTTGGGTGAGGTGTGTAAAATGTGCTTTATTTTTAGGAAAACATAAGCTTGCATTTCTTCCTTTTAAGCCTATCCAAGGTGATAAACATTTCATGTAATGTGGTCTTGATTTCATTGGCATGATAAATCCCCCATCAAGTGATGGTCATAAATGGATACTCATATAAATTGACTATTTTAAAATATGGGTTGAGGTAGTAACATTGAAGGAAGTTAATGAGAATGCTATCTTGGAGTTTTATGAGAACATCATAATAAGGTTTGGCACTCCTTCTAGTATTATTTTAGATAATGTTCTTGATTTTATAGTTATTAAGATAGCTGAGTGGGCATATAGTAATGGCATATTCTTGAGAATTTCATCCAAATATTACCCTTAATGTAATGAGTTAGATGAATCTAATAATAAGAATCTGATCAGAATCATTAAGAGAACCTTCAAGCATAAGCAAAGAGATTGTCACACCAAATTGAAGATAACCTTATGGGTTAATAGGATAACTCTCAAGAGGTCAACAAGGAATTTTGATTTTGTGCTTGTCTATGGAATGGAAAATAGGTTATCTATCTCTCAAGAGTTGACTACCTTAGAGTTAGCACATCAACTAGAGTGTCTTGAGAATACCCCAATGGAGGTGAGATTGATAGAATTAATAGAGTTTTAAGAGACTAAAGATAAATATCATCAAGATATGGAGCATCACAAAGTACTAATAAAGAGGTATTTTGAAAAGAAGGCAACTCAAATATCATTTTAATAAGGTGACATAGTATTGAAATGGGATGAAGATAGATCAAAACCAGGGGGAAAAATTAAATGTGATACCCTATGAAACGGACCATATGTCATCATCAAGTGTAAGCAAAGCGAGTATTTTTAGTTAGCAAGGATGAATGCAGAAGATATACCTATCCTTATGAATGGGATACATATTAAACCATAATATTAATAATTGAAGGTTAGTTTTGTAAATATTAGATTAGGTGTGTGTTTCCTTTCTTCTTGTGTTGAGTTTCTTATGTGCTCATGAAGGACATGTGTATTTTTTGTTAAGTTTCTTGTCTTATGTGTTAATTATTTTTTGTTAAGTTTCTTATCTTATGTGTTAATTATTAGTTGTCTTTCCTTGTGTTTTATGTGTTGTTCAGTGCAATTTATATTTCAAACCTACATACTTGTGACTCCATAACTTGATGGGTAGGATTAGGCAACTGGTCATGGCATAAAAAGAATTCCACCCTTGAGAAATGACCAAGAATGTTGACCATTTTTATCACATGCCAATATGGTTTAACCCCCTATAATTAGAAACTTGTATATGGGATTTTTATAATGTCATAAGGTATGTTGTAGTTCATTTGATTTCATTTCATATTCCATTCTAGCTTTGGTCATAGTCTAGCTTAGTCCTTGTGTTATTTGGTATCGTAGAGGTCATTTTAGAGTCATATATGTAAGGGGTAGGTTTTCATGGTTTCTAAATAGTTAGGATCATGGAAATATTTTAAAAAGTCCTAAAAAAGTTCATTCAAGCTTTTAAGGATCAATAAGTAGCTACAACATAAGATTAAGTGAATCAGGCCATCACTAGGATGTCATCTAGAAAGGAAAGGACTAGTTCACTTGGGAATTTTATAAATATGATCTAAAAGCCTAAAATGACCATCACACCATACATGACCAATTTTATTAGTTTCAAGATCATTATCTTCAAGTTTAATATCTTCATGAGTCTTCTATCTCTATATATAAACCTTTAAAGTTCATCTTGTCAAGTCTAAAGGGCTAGGTTATGCTACACGTCACATGGAAACACAATGGTTAGCTTATTTTTGTATTTTATAAGTGAAACTTAGAAATACTCATGAGTTAAAATCTTATAACACCATATATTTATTCATGGCAGAAACATGATCTACAACTTTCAAGTTTGCATGAGCTTCCTAGCTCAAGTTATGAGCATTCAAAGTTAGACCTAAAACATAAGACGTCCATGCTAACATCAAGTTTGAGATCCATTAAGTATCCATTTAGGTTCAAATGATTATTATAGGCATGCATAAATCATACAAAATCACATAGGTTATCTCACTTGAACACTTTATAAACATACTTAGAAAGCTCCTAGTACTAATAGATCAAATGGACATAATATTTTCATTATCAAAAACATCTCCTATAAATTTTGTACCTCTATGGCCTTTTTGCTTCCAAATCCAATCCTTCAAAGTTAGTTAAAAAATGGGAGATGTTTTCATAGACATCAACTTTAAGAAATGGAAAAAACCATTAGTGTCATAAATTGGATAGTCACACGGATGTCAATGACAGTCACATAGATGTCAAAAGATGGTCATATAGACATCAAATTTAGACCATGGTAAATAACCATTTTTTTCAAATTCAATAAAATCCAATGGTCTATGTTTCATCGTACATCTTGATCTAATGGTGAAAGATGAGTCAAAATGTTAAGGATCTTGAGAGGCCACCATATGGAATAAACACATAAAGCAAGGAGGTTAATAGTGGATCCTAAGTGAAAATATAGGATTGCCAAGTGGTACCAGCTTGAATAAACTTGATAGTTTAAGGATAAATCTAAGGGATTGCATTAAATCATACCATAGAAATTGGATGGTGCAATCAAATGTCAATAAGTCAATGGTCTAAGTCATATTCAATGACTAATGAAATTAAAGGTCAAGAATTTAAGGGACTTTTTGGAAATCGATCACATGACCATGGTCAAACTAAGGCAAGCTTTTCAAATGGAAATGTCACCATTGAAGCTTGATAAAATTCCATGAAAAGGACATAGTAATGTAGATAAGGTGATCAATAACATAAAGGGACTACCATAAAATCTTAATATAGATGTCTGGTTTGATGGTTTGTGTCATGGAAGGTTTATTTTATGACTGTGTTTACCATTTTTAAAAGAAGGGATCTGTGTATATGGTGAGCTCTAGATTCTTGAAAAGATAAAATGGGTCTATTTTAGACCTATTATAATCAATAAATGGGGATATATATTCTATAGGTCTACATAAATATAATGACTATAGGAAAACCAATAGTTTGAGATTGGTTTTTCATCTATAGTGGACCTATGAACATGGGGATGAGTTTGAACATGATCTAATTTGAACAAGAGCTATATTTTTAAATTATGCCATGAAGGAATACATGTATAACCCAATGATTTCATCTCCAAGACCAACTACATGAAAAAGACACTTCTTTCCACTTTTGCATGCCATGAAAAACTAGTAATGGTAAGTTAGCAGCAGGACAAAGCTCTAAAATATTAATTCAATCATTGTAACTACATTGATGCCAAGAACCAGCTTAGAACAACTTGATCCCACTATTTCAACAATCAAGGAGAATCAATGAGGTAATATTGTAACTATATAACTACTTGAAGTAACTTAGATCAATCAAGAAGCTTGAATAAGAATAAATGTAGAGGTAGTTTTAACTTTAGTTTAGATGGAGTTGAGATCATTGATTCCTCTTTTAACACTAAGATACTTCTCTCTAAAGGCTTTTTATTCTATAAATATAGCCTTTGATCTATTGTTAAATATCCCTTAGGCTAGTATGACTAGAATCTTATAGAAATTATATTCTACACCTATTGGAGTAATGAATAGAGCATTTTATAGTTGTTTACTAATATGTGCTTAGTGTTTTATATTTGTTTGATATGAAAAATTGGTTGTCATCTTCTCTTTTCAGGTCCAAGTTCAACCTAAGTGATAATAAATTTTTTTTGTAGGTCATCTAGTGTGTCTTAAGGTTCATGTCTCAGATATAAAGTGGATAGTTAAATTTAAGTGATTTCAATCAAGCCTTTCCCTTATTTCCCCCAACCTAAATCCATAAAATTTAACTATAAGTGAAGCATTATTTCTTGAAAACCATTGTAGACACTATATTAGTTCTATTCATAGTCTATTAGTGTGTTAATGATTTCAATCTTGAGAGTGGATCTTTGAACATTCGATGCATCACTTCCTTTAGAGTAGGTTCAATTCATGGATTTTCTATCTCTTTTCCCCATAATTAATTAGATGGCATAGATAAGAGAATATAAAGATACATTCATTGAGCTATCTCTTAAATCTAGAGGCTCATTTCTAATATAGGTACACCCACATACCTGGAAATGTTCCCATATTGCTCAAATATAGAACAAGATTGAACAAATTCTTTTAGGGTTCAATATTTGGTGATAATAATACACATGCATGGTTAAAAATAAACATGATAAAAAGACTTGGAAAATTATAATTAATAAAAAAAATGCACTACACACTATATCATGATGGGAGATCTATAATAATAAAATTTGACTAAGTATAATAAACTAAAAATGTGGTAAATAAGAGGGAAACATGTTTTTAAACCATGAAAAATATTTGCACCAAATAAAAACTAGGAAAATCACACTAAATCACATTGGGAAGTATGAAAATAATGTAATAAAATAGAAAGCACGTGAAAGACTAATGGTATAAAAACAAATAAATTAAGTCAATCAATCATACTGAAACATGTTGAGAAGTATAAAAGATAAAATAAAATTGGTAAAATGGTCTAAAATTAATCACATTAATTCAAGCTGGGAAGTGTAAAAATCTTAAGAAAAATGTTTGGATTCTTACATAAAATCAGAAAATAAGAAGATAAAAGATGAAATATTTAATGAAGTAATCATAAAACATACTAAGTAAATATGGGAAGCATGGCAATGGTGTGTAACTAATAATAAATCACATCTTATCTCATATTTAACACATGTTAGTTTTTTTTGACTTGGATATTGGAAAATTTAATGAGGAAAGCTAAGTCCTATCATTGGTCTTACACTGTAACTCACAAAGGGAACACAAATGAGGTGAAAAAAATGTTAAAATATGGAAAATGGGGATGTTTGGAATGGTAATGTGATAATTTGGTAATTTTTGAGGAAGGTTAGGTCTTATCCATGGTCTTACACTACAACTCACAAATAGAATCCCTAGGGGAGTGATTAGTGAACAAAAAAATATCAGTAGTGAAGAAGCATAACATAGGTGTATTATGAGAAGACCTTAGGAATCATGAGGCACACTAAGGATACAATAATACACTAAGTGACTAGTGATCATCAATATATAGAGGATACATATTCACTATAGGCATAAAGTTGTGTAGGCAAACAAGTTTGGTACTAATATCAACTCATGTTGGAGGTTTTGAATAAGAAAATTAAAATGGACCTACCTTCCCATAATGTGTTCCCCATTCCTTAGGACTCCTTATATAGTAATCGATCTACTGCTAAGATTGGTTACTTGCATGAGAAATTAGGTGGCACTACAAGATTCTTTTCATTCTCCTTTTCTAATATACTAGCCTACTGTACCCCAATGGACCTTGGATCTATCATGAGGCCAACTATGAAGTTTGAGATTTGATTAGAAAGAGGAGATGTGCTTAGAATCATGTCTTTTAGTGTGATTTGAGTTTTAAAATTTTTGAATTTTGCCTTTTAAATCATTATCTTTTGTTAAATGATTTGGATTTTGAATATTTTATGGATTTTAAGATTCATCCTTTGTATAGACTTGGAATGACCAATAATAAGAGATAGAGTGATACACATGAATTATATTTTTAGGATTTGAATAAAGGAAGCTAATTATCCAAAGATATGATTGACTAGAATAATCAAGATTAACTATGAACTAGAATTTTATCTCAAGTCTCAACCATGTGTATGCTTAATTTACAAAAGGTAATAAAGGGGAAATCCAAAATGAACTAATAAAAGGATAATGTAATGAGATGAATTGTTTACTAATTGATCACATGGGAAATTATAAATTACTAAAGGGATCAAGGTTTGTATAACCAAGTCACAATAAAAAGAATTCATGTTTATAGAGATAAGATAGCAAAAAATCATGAAAAATAATGAGCTAAATACAATAAATGAACTTAGGAAGAAGAAGTATGTATTTATGAAAAATAATCCATAAGATAAGATAATGACATCATAAACAACATATAGTTCAAAACAAAAGTCACCATGTAAGATAGATAAAAATCTGACACAATGTCAGATGATAAAAATAGATAAATGTAAAGTTAGAGCACATATCCAAATAAAAATGAGGAAATAAATGTAAGAACACCATGATTATGTTCATAAGTATTGATATATTTATCCACACACATTATCCATAATGTCTGATAAGTCTCTATGAATTTTAATGTGAACTATAGCTAAAGTCTCATCGATCTTTAGGTAAAGTTGAGAAAATACTTCATATTGAATCTCCTCAATAGAAAATGTAGGAATGCTTGAAGGATCATGCTGATGAGGGATATCATATAGAGGATGCTTAGGAGAATACATGGGAGTGGATTCTATGGGAGATGAAGGGGTCATTGATATGGAATGTGCCACCAGGGAAGTGGTCACTGGTGGAGGGGGATCCACATGTGAGTGAAGGTCCATGGGTGATAGACTCACAAGTGGAGAAATAGTAGATGGAGAAGATACCATAAGTGGTGGATCCATAGGTGAAGAATGAGGAGATTTCTTGTGAGGATGACCTATGGGAAGAAGGGTAGTAGGCATAAGAATGGTTATGAGGTGATCCTTCAGATGATATTGAAGGATGTGGTAATGATTAGTGTGAATTGTAACACATTGGTGATAGAGACAATATACCTCTCCATATTGGGAAGATAATAATACAATAATTTTGTTATAACCTTATCTATGGGCTAAGGAATGGTGGGATGCAAGGTGTTGAACTTATGACAATGTGTGGATAAATTATTATCTATGTTGTGAAAGTAACATATATAATTTTGAGTTACCTTGGTAGGTGTATTCATAGGAGGGGTGGAAATGAAATCTAAAGAATAATGGTATAATGAATAGTCTCTAGTCTAGTGACAAACAAATTTATGAATATCACAATATGGCCAATCAGCCCATTTGGTGGGTAAAAGAGTTTTTTTGTGGTAAAAAGAGAAAACCATCACCAAGAGAAGGTGGGGTTTGTGGAGAGACTGGGAAAGGATCAATCAAATTATAAATAGGAAGAGATTAAAATATAGAGGGAGTAGGAATGGGATACAAATAGGGCTCAACTAAGGGAGGGGTAAGATTCACAAAAGGTGGCAAGATAATCTCAAGCATCTTAGGGATAAGTTGGCTAGAGGGTCTTCATATCTAATAAAGTGATAAGGACCAATCATATCATGAACCATAAGTATACTCCTATGAGGTTCTTAAAAAATTGGAGGTGTGTGCACCATCTATACCCTATGATCAAGAGAAAAAATGCTATAATTGGAAAGGTATAGGATGAAATGTTAGAAGATATAATGAAAGACTAAAAGAAAGAGGAATGATAATGAATAATCTCAACATCTCAAGCTTGAATAAGACCTATTAATAATGGATCATCTAAGGTATAGACATCATCATAATTAGGTGTATAAAGATCAATTCCATATGTAGGGATGACCTAGTCATCTGATATGGTGTGATGAATAGAATGTCAAGTCTTAGTTAAGATAATGGGGATATCATTAAAATGGGGTTGATAGGAATGACATTACAAAGAAGGGGGAATTTGAGAAATGAGATGAAGTGAGAGATTTGAGGTTTTAATCTTGAGATTGATCTAATCAAGATCATTTTCATCAAAATCTAGGATGTTAGGGGGTACACTATCAATGAGTTAGGGGTGACCATTGTAACCTCAAGTGGAATTTATATGAAAGTTAAATCATTGAGACTCATAAAATGGAACATTTGGAAAGGGTTCAAGGGTATGAATATTGAATACACCATAGTTTTAGAATTTTTCAAAAATCCAAGGATTAGTGTTACCTTGAATCCTATATATGGCTCCATTATGAGGAAATTTGACACATTATCAAGCAGAATAATCAAATGCTCTAATGTGATGAGTTCATGACCTAACAAGAAAAACTTTATAGGATAGATGAAAGTTGAATATCATCACCTTAACATGAATGGTGATATGTGGGATGGTAATAAGGATCCACACACAACCTAAAGGAGAAATTTTCCTTCAGTCATAACCTTGACATGTGCTACATGTGGATTTAAGATTACATTCAGAACATATAAGGGTTTTTATAAAATTAAGAGAGGAAACACAAGTGTTAGAACCCTCATCAATCAAGGCAAACTTGAATTAGGATCACCAATTTGGAAAATGATAAATATATGAGGATAATATACACAAATAAAAATCTCATTTGGGATCATATAAGCAATGGGGAATTTATGGAAAGAGAAGTGTCCATTATTTCATCAACATGTATGGACATCTCTTTGCATTATTATAAAATGTTATCTTTTGATCTAGGTAAGATGGATTTGAAACCTGGTAGGGGAGGATGAGGGATGTTCATTTTGAACAAAAGTCTCATAAGATGATTATGATGATGTAGAGAGGTTTGCATAAGTTCAATAAATGGGATTTGAGATGGGATATTAGTGAGTTCCATTATAGGATCCCATTCATCATAGCTCATAAGGGGACTATTGGAAAGAGGTGTATAGTGTTGAAGGAGGTCCTCATAAGGAAGAGACTAAGTGAATGTGAATTCATGTTAATATGATTCAAAAGGTTTAATTGGAGGAAAAAATTTTGATTGTCTTGAAAAGATGGGGTAGTTGATGTAGGTTTATTTTGAGATAAAGTAGAAGAAGAATTGGTAGAAAGTTAAGTATCATTAGTGATAGGTAAAGAGATTGGAGTAATGGTAGAAATGGTATGGGAAGTGTTATCCATGTGAGGTGTTAGAATTGGTTCATCAGAAGATATAAGGTATTCTTAAACCAAATCTACCAAGTGAGTTAGAGAAGAGTCTTGGATAACATGAAATGTGAGAGATAATTGAGGAGTGTGGATGGGATGAGGATCAATGAAGGCAACCACCCTTTGCATATTATTCATATTGACCACATTTTCCTCATGAGTTGGGTAAGGAAGACTATCAACATTATTGGTAGAAGGGGTAGGTTTATATTGGTTATTTTGGTGATTTGGAAGAGGGTCTTTATAGATAGCTAAATGAGCATTAGACTAGTTTAAAGATTGAGATTTAGTTTGTGTTTCATGGGATTTAAAGGTAGTGTCCTAGGCTTGTTGACATTTTTGAATGGTAGAATAATGGTCAAAATTGGGACCAAGAAGGAAATCCATAGCCAAATTATGAATTTGCCTATAAGTTTCATGAGAATGACCCCAACTAGCATGAAAACAAACAAAATTTATTGAGATCGTACCAAGATTTCATGGGTCAAGTGGGATCAAGTTCTCATAGAAGAGGCCTTGGAAAATATTTTCTTAATTCCTCTAAGGATAAAGGTTAATGAAAATTTATGTTATTTTTTGAGATAAATTAGGATTAATGAAATCGCTGGGAGGGGAAGTTTATTCTAGAGTTTGGTTGGGAACAACAACTTGAATAGTATCATAAGTTTCAGTGACACCATCATTTATAGCATGATTATTATTATTTTTCATTAACATGTGAGTACCCATAGAAGGTTGGGATGGATCAAATTGACACCTGAGGAAATATTTACACTTTGCTTGGTTAATGGCCTCTATCAAAGTGCATGGAGAGAGGGTCTAACCTTGATATTGAAACTTGGGAGAAAGAGAATTGGTAGATAGATGATAGAGGTTATCATCTACCATATTATGTTCACATTTGTTATACAAGGTATATCATAATTAGATGAATTATTATGTAATCTTAGTTTCAAGTTGGTTACAATTGATAAAATGGGCCAATGTATTCTTAGAGAGATCTATTTTTTAAAAATCATGGAATAAAACATTGACTAAATCTTCTAAACTAGTGATGGAATGATATTTGAGTTGGTTATACCAATCTAAAGCATCACCCATGAGAGTATTTGCTAATATATTGGTAGCAGTAAAGGTATTTAACTTGACCTAGCCTTTATATAGATTTCAAAATGTTTTTTAATGAAGAGTAGGATCAATTGCCCTATTTTAAGAGATGGTAGGGGTGATACCTCCTATATCAATATTATAAATTTGAGATGTAAGAGGATAATTTTGAAGGTGATTGATCATTTTGTTAATAAGATGAGGTTGAGGGATGATATTACCATGGGAATCTTGAAGAAAAGATGGGGGAACATTTTGGTTATGTGTTCCCCAATGCTTCTATTGAGGGTGGGTTTGAAGATGGATAAGATGATTTTACATTTCCATCATTTGATTTACATTTTTAGCTTGGAAAGAATTAATTTGGTTAAGAGTTTATAATAGGAGTTGATGTGTTTGAGTTATATTACTGGTATTTTTTGAAGAATTAGAATTGGTAGTAGTGGCTTGGGTATCGCTATGTGTGTTAGTAGGATCTTTAGAAAGATTATTGGTAAGTGAGGCACTAGTGGCATAATTTGTTTGTGTAGAAAAAATGGACTAGTAGAGGGATGAGAGGAAGAAACACTAGAGTAATGATTATCATGGATAGCAAATGATGCACTGGTGAAAGAATTGAGAAGAACGTCTCTTAGAAGAGGACCACTAGATGTAGAATATACCATGTTAGTATAAATAATAGACATGGAGGAGGAGGAAATTAGAGAGTAAGATGGCATGATATGAAAAAGGGTCAAAATAGAGGGAAGAGGATGAGAAGTAAAGAAGCTAGTGTTTCTAAATCCATGTGAGAATGTGAGAGAAGGTGAATGGTGCTCCTTGACTTGACCACTTATCATGAGATGGTAAATATTAAAAGGGCCATTTATTTGATGTTGAGGAAACTCATTGATGAAGAAAATTATTTATGGGGTATACTCTAATTTAGGTTGATCTTCAAATGGGAAGAGAGGATTGAAAAGTGAAGAGGAATGAGGAGGGGCCCCATAGTTTGTAATGTGAGTGAATACATCCAAATTACTTTCATTTAGGGTAGAAGCTACAAGTTGCTTATGGGAGAACCTATTGGGATTGGTAAAAATCATCATATCTATTAAATTCAACTCAGTGTTGTCTTCAAATAGGAATTTCATGATGAAGGAGAGGGATTAGGGAAGATAAAGTGGATGAAAAAACAAAGAGATGTATAAGATAAATAAAAATATAGAGTTGAATAGGTCAACTAAGTACTATACATAGGGCATGAGACTTAGCTAAAAAGGATACAAAGTTGACTAGGTCAACTTAGTACTTAACTTGATTGGTAGAAAGGAGTACTAGGTCAACCAAGTTGATTTAGTACTACAAATAGGAAAATAGATAGTTTTATAATGATAAAAATTTGATCAAGTCAACTTAGTACTATACCCTAATTGGTAAAAAAGAGTATTGGGTTGACCAAGTCGATGTAGTACTATAGTCAAAGAAAAAGTTAGTTTGTAAGAGACTATGTCAGACATAATGATAATATGATAAAAATAGGGAAAAATTTTGTAAATTTAATTTGAATAAAGAAAAAACACATAAACAACTGGATCAATAAGGATGATCAAATTGGTACACAACATAAAACCTTACACCAACACTGACCAATACGATTTTTTTAAATACAACATATAATGATTAGAGAGCAAGCAGTCAATTAACAATTAAATGTTAACTAAATGGTCATCTTGAGTGTTTTTAGATTATTGTAAAGTGTTATTTTAAGTGTGATAGTAAAGTTAGTTGAAATAGTGGTTTTAGGATGTTTAGGCTAAAAGGGATCTATGTTGATAGTGGTACTAGCTTGGTATTGGGGCCTACCCCCTCACTTAATAATCCTACAGTGATAAAAGTATCTGGTGCTTTGCCAATGTATACCATTAAACACATGTTTATACTTGGCTAGGAAGCCAAGTCGGCTTCCCCCTTGGTGATGAAATCCAAGTAGGTAGGCCTTGGGAAGATAAATTTTAAATGCATTTTGAGATTTATGTGATTTGGTAGTGTTTAAAAAAAGAGAAAAATAGTGAAACTGAATGATATTTTATATAAAACCACCTAATTAGACTATGTGAGATTCTCTAAGCATGAAAATAACTGAAAATGAAAGTGTGAATTAATTACTATCATGTAATTGTTAATTCCAAAATTAAAAATGGTACAAAGTTAGTTCATGAGAAATTGTATGTAAACATTATAGAATAGAGTCGATAAGGTTGATACTATTATATAGAGGCAAGAGTCCTTAATAACTAATTCAACTAGGTTGACTTATTCTTTTAGATAGAATATAGGATATAGAACTAAATTGACCAGATCGACTTAGTTTGTTGTAGGATTTCATTTTTAAAGACTAAAAACTTGCACAAAATAGAATTATAATGAATTAATAAATTTAAAAAGAGAGAAAGAAAGGAACCTTGGTGGGTTGGAAGATAATGAGGATTATAAATTTTCTATTGAAGTGCCTTGAATGTTACTTACAAGTTATACCAACTATGTTAATTGCGTCAACCTAGTTCTATGAAAACCCTATTTGTTGAATCATGTTAAGATGACTGAGTTGATTTTTTAAACTTAGTTTGTTATCTAAAAGTTATTTGTAAGACAATAGACCTATAAGAATTAGTTTGTTATTCTAGATGTTGATTGAGAGACTAAGTCAACCTATTCAACATAATCTATTATCTAGAATTGAATAAGAGTATTGTGTCAACCTATTCTATCCAATATCCTATATCTAATAAAGACCTTTACAAAAATAACAAAGTCATTTTAATGCAAATGTGTGTTAAACTATGTATAGAAGTTAGAAC
The DNA here is from genome assembly GCA_037957365.1 of Torreya grandis. Taxonomy (NCBI): domain Eukaryota; kingdom Viridiplantae; phylum Streptophyta; class Pinopsida; order Cupressales; family Taxaceae; genus Torreya; species Torreya grandis. Next base: position 239,772 of record JARHVA010007535.1, on the reverse strand, counting down.
TATACCAACCTGGTTTACCTAGTATCACAAATATAGAAAAATAATAAAATGATAGAAATGAAAAATATGAAAGAAAACATACAAGGGTTAGATTCAAATTGGGTTCACTAGAATGTATGTAATGGGAAATGTAGCATATATAAAAATCAAACTTATATCAAATAACATATATCCTACTTAAACTTCTAATTAGGGATACATTAGATAATTGGGGTCATGACCAATATGGATATGCTAGACCTAATTAAGGGATCTATTACCACAATAATATCACTAGGGAGGGATCCAAAACTTCCAGTCAAGTAAAATTATATAATAACTCTAACTAGGTCCTATGTTTTCATATTCACTAAACTAATAGAAAGTAAAGTAAAAGTCTAATCTAGTGCTTACCAAATCTTGTGGCACAAAGTGAGGGTAATAAACACTAAAAATAAACATGCAAAGAAGACATATATTCACATCAATTTATATGGAATCCTAATTCATGGAAGATAAATGTAAATTCATATCTATCTAATCTTATAAAAGAGGAACAAAGTTAGGAATAATTACCTTTGAAGACAAACCTATAGATCCTCAATATCTCTTTTGGCCAAGGTGATTTGAAAGAGGTTGTTTTGTTATGTAAGGATGACAAATATAAATCAGCTTTAGGTTACACAACCTATCAATTCATCCAAAAGACTTATCCATAACACAAGATCTGTATCTCCAAAGAAAGTATAAAACCCTAAGCTTACTCCTCAAGTAGAATGGTGGATAAGTAGATGCATAATATATATTACTTCTTCTTCTCTTCTCTTAGAAATGGAAAAATTATTTTATTTATATAGGTTGATTTAAAATTAAACCCTTTCAAAAAATTTGGATGACAAAGTTGACCTGATCGACCTAGTATCATAATTGAAAAAAACTTACTAGGTCATGGACTAGATTGGTCAGGGGCTGACCTAGACCCTTAATAAGTTTTATCAATAAGAATACAAGGTCAAAAAAAAATACATAGTCATATAAATTTTAAAAAAATGGGTTTAGGTTAGGGAAAGAGAAAATGAAGGTGGAAAATGACTAGAAGAGTGTGCAAAAGAGGAGGCCAAGCTTAGGGGAATGGTTTTTAGGAGACAAGTATGTAGATATAAAGTGGCAAAAGGGATAACAATCCTATGAATCACCAATTATCTACCCATCCCTTTCTTGGTGTACCCCTTGTTGAGTTCAACATACCCCCATTTATTAAAAAGGGGGACCCTTTTGTCAAATTTTGCAAATTTGTACCTTGAAATTCAAAATTCACTTGATCAAAGTGTCACTAACATGTTCGCACATTTATTTATTTGAGGTTCATCCACACCATGGTCTAGCTAATTTATTGGTTCATATTTCTAGTCTAAACATGTCTAATTTTATTATCATTGGTTCTTCATGTTCAGGTTATAATTTTGATGAGGCCTTTATTGAATGAATATGTATGAATTTCATGATTTAATCTTAATTTGGTCTTTTACTAGCATTTGGTCTATAGAAAGTCAATCTAAATGAGTTCATTTAAAGTGTCATTTATCAATTTAAAAATGCCATGAATAGGTTATAGAGATCATATGGGGTACCAAGAGTGATTATAATAAGTGTGGAAGTGCATGGTATTCAACTAGTTTCTCATTATGTCCCTCTGGACATTTTGGTCTGATGACAGAAAATCTGAATAGGCAATTTATTGGAGTCATATTTCACACATGTGGATGTTTCAAGATAAATTATCAAATGATCTTATTAATATTAATACCTATATTATACATGATAATATTTATCTCCTAAAATGAAATTCATCAAAATTTATGGATATATAAAGTTGGTTTCCAAGGTAATTTGGACTAGTTTTTTGGGTCCAAATAGAGCCTAGTAGGAATTTTCATGAATCCATATCTCCCATGTGATTCAATTTAGATAAAATGGTCAAATCATTTTATTAATCCTGAAACAAGGAACATTTTTAAATTTTTTTAGCTCAGGTGACATATCTCTTCAAATGTTATGGGTATGCAAAGTTGGCCTCCAAGGAAATTTTGATTGGTTTTCTAGGTCTAAACAGAGTCTTATAGGCATTTTAATGAAGACATATCTCCCATGCACTAAAAATTTAGATGAAATGGTAAAATTGGTTTGTTCAAATTTCCACAAGAAACATTTGATCAAAGTTTGAGCTATTGTGGCATAGCACCTCAAAAGTTATGGGAATGCAAAGCTACCTCCCAAGTAGTTTTAGACTATTTGCCTAATAGGTATATGGACGTCATGAAAAATCATGAAAAAAAAGCTCATTTAAACATTTTATAGGTGAATTTATAAATATACTAGGACCAAAATATTTAATGAGTTTGCTATTTTTTGTATTAAGTCCATTCTCTACATATTTTTTGCCTTGGTGAGTTTCGTGCTTCAAGATATAAAATTACAATTTGGCCAAAAATAGAAGACATTCATGGGGATGTAAAATTTTAACCCAGATAAAAAACCATATGAGATTAAATTTTATGGTTTACGAGATGTCAAATACGTTCGTGTAGATGTCAAATTTTAGCCTGAGAACTAGCTAATAGCGTTTAAATGGAGGGTCCAAAAAATGAATAGAGGGGTTATTTAAATGATTTTAGAAACCTTTTAAGAAGTTAATTTGAAGGTATAGTATTTTTTGTAAAGGCATATGCTAGTTTGTTATCATTTTTACTTGTAGGTCAATCCATTTTAATAAAGCAATTGTATTCTAGAACTTTGTAATAAGGATAGTTATCCTTATCTCTTATGCATTTGTATCTCATGACTAACTGGTATGTTTCCTTGGCATCCTATAAAAGGTAGTATTTTCATTTTGTAAATGGGGGAGTTCTTAGATCCAAAAATTACTTTGTAATCTTGGAGTAAGCAATACAAGAAAAAAATAGATATTCTCTAGTTTTTGTCTGTGTGTTTGCTGTCATGGATTCTCTCTCATTTACTTGTTTTAATTTTTAGATTTGAATGGTTCTTATGGATTTTTGGTACACACATTTTATTTTAGAATTTTTAACTTGTGTCAATGCTAGGTTGACTAAAATTTCTTAGGTTCATTTTGTCTTCTTGTTCTTCCTGCATTTAGACCAATGAAGTTTGCTTATAGGAGTAAACATTTAAAGTGAGCTTGGTTCTTATCTGCATCTTTTGGTACCTTCCTTAGAAGTTTTATTGATGTGTGATGTGATTTGGGCTAAGTTGTCTCACTTCACATGTTGGTTTTAAGTATATGCTTAGATGAAAAATGAACTTTATCATGATGTTTGGAATTAAGATTAACAATATTTCTTTCTGCTCTACCCTTAATTTTTCTCTTCTTTTTACTTGGATCACTTTAGTTTATATTTTCATTATAAACATCCATTTTAAATTAATTCTTAATTTATTTCTTGATCATAATTCACTGTTCTTTGCATAATTACTTCATACTTTGCATAGATCTATTATTTGTCCATGATGGCTTCCAACCACCAATTAATATAAATATTATAAAATAATCACTTTTTATACCTCTATTCCACTAATAGATAACAAGATTTAACAACCTACAACCCATGCGCTAAATTATTTGAATTATAAATTGAGAAGTATGTCTTAAAAATCTGGACACATGTGGTACATATTTAGACATCAACAAGAGGAGATTCATTGGTGATAGAAGGAGGGCCTTTAATAAATCTTTGTCAAGTTGTAGGATATTTGCTCATTTTGGTGTATTTTGATCAAATATTACTCTATTATTTACTTATTTTTATTTCTTTTAGAATAATTGTGTAAAGGTTGGTGATCTTCACAATTTTAGACTGATCTTTCAGCTTATTTAGATAAAGATTGACATTATCTGAGTATATATGCTTAGTTATATTAAAGATAGCTTTATATCTATGAATCCAACTAGTTTGATGTTAGTAATATCTATTTTGATCAAAGATTCATAAATACTTTGTAAATTTTATTTTATTTGGACTTGAATGTGTAAAGATCATTCATACTAGCGTATTCAAACACCTCTTTGACCTAACTTAGTTAAAGAATGTTCTCATTTATTTCTCTTTATATGAATCATTACAAAATTTGATTAATTCAAAAATATAATCATTATTATTTACATAGATTGATTTGACATGTCATATTTCAAATAGGATTCAAAGTCACAAGCTAGAATTACCCAAGGTAAGGCTTAGGTGAGCAAAATTCCCAAAATCTCAAATGCTTTCCCAGTTTAAGGTACTCATGTGTCTAAGGTATGGCTTGTCTAGGTGGTTATTTAATCAACATGCCAAGTATAGTGCATGATCTTCCTCAAAATATTAAAAGATATTTGCTTTCATACAGCCATAATAATGTTGTCACAACTGAAGAGCATGTTAGAAGTTTCAAAGTTTCTCTGAGGTTATTGAATGTGATCCATGAAGATGTAACATGTAGGTTATTTTCATTTAATTTTAAAGAAGGTACCTATGAATGGTTTCTTAACCTTCCAGAGGATTGCATTACTAGTTAAAATGACTTCAAAAATATCTTCTTTGATCAATTTGGCAAAATTATTAGTCCATGTGTCTTGTATCAGTAATTCACCACAATTATAAAGGATGTTAATAAAACCATTAGAGCCTTTAATGCTCATTTGAAAAATACGTTCATTAAAACTAAAACCCCTTATAGACCCAATGAGGCTTTATCCTTAGAGATTTATAAGGATGTTATGGATCCCATAACCTCCATGTTCTTGAAAAGGTCTCTTCTAGCCATAAACACATTAACCTAGGCCTATTCCAAAGTGGTGATCATTAATGACTAAATGTAGCCTCAAGGTTAGATGGCATATCCCATAGCTAATGTCAATTAAAATTAGCCCATCCAGAACATCATTCCTAGTATACCTATTTTAACACCATTTCATAACCATTTTCCCTTGAGTCATACATGCCCTATCCAAAACCTAGATTTCATGAATAGAACTAAAAGTAGATTTCATCCATAAAATCATAGAACCCTAGTGACCATAGCCAATAATAATGATCTAATTTGTGAGCCTAAGACACCAAATAACTCAAATGACTTGATATTAAAAAATGATCAAAAAATTGAGCACTAACTTTCTTTAGTTGAAAAAATAAGTAAGAAAAATAGTGGAATTCTCTAACAAAAATTATGCTTCTAAAAAATTTGATAGGCCTCCAAATAGGTCTCATGATGATAGTAATAATGTATCATCTGAAAACATACAAATAAGTTTCTATGATATTATTTTGGCTGCTCATTATAATGTTTTTGAAACCTCTAAAATTACACCTAATCAATAATTTACTACAGGGACATATGTCTTTGTAGGAACATCTCAAGGTTTCATGTAGGCCTTTGATTTTTCATTTGAAGATGGAGATGAAGATGAGCCAATTGATGAAGTTGCATTTGAGATGATTTTCTTTCCTAAATATGTAAGAGAGGTTACAATTAAAGATCAATACGACATCATCATTATTACATTTACAAATTAAGAAGAAAAGTTGTTGGAAATGGATATGGATTAGATGATAATATTTTTTCAAAAGGTAGCCATAAAGATAGCCCACATAGGTTTATTTCTGAAATGGATAATACTCCTAAAGAAGATGACCATTGGCAGCAGTCATACCATTATTTATTGGATAAAATCAAGGAGCCAGAGATGGTAAATGAGGAGATAGAAAAACACATGAATGCTTCATCTAAAGAGTTCACCAATGAGCTAGATTTCCTAGAAGATGGTATTGTTTTAGAAGAACCAAACCAAGACAAGTTAAAGATTTATTTGATGGAAGAGATGCCCCTCTTCACCAAGGATGAAGATGAAGTATATGAATCAGATCAAGAATTATCATGTGACTTCATCAAGAGGTCATCAGTATAGGACCAACATGTTTCTCATGATGAGATTCTAGATAGGCATCATTCAATTGATCAAGATGAAGAAACCTTTTGGGATGAATTGGAAGTTTTTTATAAAAATATTGGTAGTCCACTTCCACCTCATAAATAACCTAATCAAGACATCAATCTTAAGATGCAATCCAAGCTGCCATCATTAAGTGAAGATGATAGAAGTTAATATATATCTATGGATGAAACAAAATTGACACTCCTATTGTAAATTAGAAGGATTTAGGAAGAATATGGATGGATTTGAGACTCATATCTTTGATCCATGTACTTGAGAATGAATATGGGAGCCCAAGTCACACTATCCAAGAGACTTGGCTGTCTAAACTCCCTTATCTATAGGAAGATGCCATCAAAAAACACTTAGATTTCAAGTTTCTGTATTAAATTAAATAATTTTCCATTTGATCTTGGAGGTAAGTATTTTAATGAGTCAGTATAGGGCTTAGATTTGATTTTTTCTTGTTTTTTCCTTCCTATCCCTTGTTTATATGTAATGCCTATACATATTTGTTTACATTTTGTGATTTGTTCCTTGATTATAATTAAGTCCTTTTGAATAATTCTCAACTCAAATTTCATCTAGGTTGCTCAAGAGCTTCATAGTTCATAAATTAAGGTATGAATTCTCAACATTGGTTGATCATAGGTTATTTGAATGTGAGCTTCATATTGTAGTTTACAGAAACTAGTAGAGACTAGTGGATAAGTTAATGATTTCTTAATATTTTAAACCTTGATATGATCTAATCTTAGTTTTAATAAGTATTTCACATGTAGGACAAATTTTAAACTATTATAACACAATCTTTCTTGCACTTAAAAAACATTAATTACTTGGGATAAAGTTTATAGCTAAGGATGATTGTCCAAAAATCAAATAGTTGACCAAATTCCTAACCCAGCTAACCTAGTTCCAAATTTTTTTTGGAAAGCCAAAAAAAAATCTAAAAAATACAAAAATAAGATATTATTGCAAAATAAAAATCTTTTCAAGAAAAGGTGATTTTGGTAATCTCAATCGGAGCTATAAACACCTAGTTAATAGTGAAGTAAGTTTGTGAGTGGATCCAAAAGCATATTTGTCAAGGCTATGGATGTCTAGATGGAAATAGAGCAATGCCCATGCCTTAAGAAAATAATGTTTCTTATTGAATATTGAAATATGCTAAAATCAAGTGTTAATGATTAAAGGCATGAACCTGGAAGTTATTCTCTAATTAATTTGATAATTAGTAAGTGGAATGAAAGCACACACACAACATGACTGAGTTTTGATGTTTGATCCTAATTTTAATATGAAATATTTGTTTTAATCATGATATGATCTTAATTATGGTGCTTGATCAATTAGAATAAGTAGCTTAATTATTAGTTTGAACCATAGTCTCTAAATTCTAACATATCACTATGTTTCCCTTGAAAGTCACCATTTTTAAAGGTCAACATACCCCCATTTCTACAAAATGAATACCCTTGTGTCAAATTGTGTAAATTTTTACCTTAAAATTGAAAATTCACTTGATCAAAGTGTCATTAGAATGTTTTTACATTTTTTATATGAATTTCATCCACATCATGTTCTAGTTGACATATTGGTTCATAGTTTTGGTCTAACCCTATTTAATTTTGTTATAATTGATTCTTCATGTTAAATTTATATTTTTTATGAGAAATTTATTGAATGAGCTATGTTTGAATTTCATGATTTAATCTTAATTTGGTCCTTTATTAGCCTTTGGTCAGTAGAAAGTCAAGTTGAATGAGTTCACTTAAGGTGTCATTTATCAATTTAAAAATGCCATGGAGAGGTTATAGAGACCCTATGGTGTGTCAAGAGTTATTGGAATAAGTTTTTAATTACATGGTATTTAACTAGTTCCTCATTGTGTTCATCTAGACATTCTAATTTGATGGCAAAAAATATGAGTGGGCAATTTGTTAGAGTCATATTTCACACATGTGGATATTTCAACAGAAATATCAAATGGGTTTATTAATCTTTATAACTATATCATACCTAATAATTTTAGTATCTTGAAATAAAGTACATCAAAAGTTATGGAGATGTAAATTTGGTCTCCAAGGTAATTTTGACTAGTTTTCTAGGTCTAAATAGAGCCTAGTAGACATTTTCATGAAACCATATCTCCCATGCACTTCAAATTAAGTTGAAACGGTCAAATTGGTTTGTTAAAAATCATACAAAGAACATTTTTGAAAAGTTTAAGATCATAAATATAACACTTAAAAATTTATGGGCATGCAAAGTTGGTCTCCAAGACAATTTTGACTAGTTTTCTAGGTCCAAAGAGAGCCTAATAGGCATTTTCATGAAGACATATCTCCCATGCACTGTAACTTAATATGAAATGGTAATATGTTTTTTTTCATATTTATACAAGGAGTATTTTTTAAAATTTTGAACTCATGTGGAATAGCACCTCAAAAGTTATGGGCATGCAAAGCTGGCTCCCAAGTAGTTTTAGATTATTTTCCTGATAGGTACATGGACATCATGAAAAATATTATTTAAACATTTTATAGGTGAATTTATAAATATCCTAGGATAAATGGATTTAATGGGTTTGTTTCTTTTGGTATTAAGTCCATCCTCTGTAAATTTGGTGCCTCGGTGAGTTTTATGCTTCAAGACATAAAATTATAAAGTTGGCCAAAAATAGAATGTGTTCATGGGGACATAAAATTTGAATCCAAATAAAATACACATGAGCTTAAATTTTATGGTATATGGGATGTCAAATAAGTTTGTGTAGATGTCAAATTTTAGCTTGAAAACCAGTCGATGACTTTTAAATGGAGGGTCCTAATAGATGAATAGAGGGGTTATTTAAATGATTTTAGAAACCTTTTAAGAACTCATTTTCAAGGGAAAATATTTTTTTTCAAGTCATATGATATTTTTTTGACATGTTTTATTGTAGTTCAATCCACTTCAATAAATAAATTATATTCTGGAACTGTGTAATAAGGACAACTATCCTTATCTCTTATGTATTTGTATCTCATGACTGACCAGTATGTTGCCTTAGAATTATATAAAAGGTAGTATTTTAATTTTGTAGATGGGGGAGTTATTAGATCCAATAATTACTTTGTAAACTTGGAGTAAATAATACAAGGAATTATACAAAGATTGTCTGGTTTTTGTCTATGTGTTTGTTATCATGGCTTCTCTCTTATTTGTTTGTTCTAATTTCTAAATTTGAATGGTTCTTATGGATTTTTGGTGTGCACCTTTGATTTTAGAGTTTTTAACTTTTGTCAATACTAGGTTCACTAAAATTTCTTAGGTTCATTTCATTTTCTTACTCTTCTTGAATTTGGGCTAATGTTGTTTGCTTATAGGAGTAAATATTTAAAGTGAGTATGGTTCTTATATGCATCTTTCCATACCTTCCTTGGAATTTTTATTGATGTGTGATGTGATTTTGGATAATTTTTCTCACTTAATTTTTTTTTAATTACATTCTTGGATGAAACATAAACTTTGTCATGATGTTTAGAATGAAGATCAATAATACTTATTTCTACCCTACCCTTCTTTTTGCTCTTTTTTTGACTTAGATCACCTTAGTTTAGCTTGTCATTATAAATATTCATTTTAAATTAATTATTAATTTATTTATTGATCATAATTCAATTTAATTTTAATATTTCTTACATACCTTTCATAGATATGTTGTTTGGCCATGGTGGCTCCCAACCACCAACTAATATAAATATTGTGAAACAATCACTTGTTCTGCATCTATTCCACCAATAGATAATAAGATTATCACAACCAAAAAATAATGTAATAAATTCTCCAAATCATAAAATGAGAAGTGTTTCTTAACACTCTAGAAAATTTTGGTACATATTTAGGCATCAACACCCCTTAGGGCATGCACTCAAAGAGATTGAGATTCGACAAATTCCTATAAGATAGAGAGCATTAGTAATTGATAAAAGTTTAAAAAAATTGTGTATACAAGGGGAACCATCATGTAAAACCATGAAGGTTTTGGACATGAATTCATCACCTTGAGATTCCCCTTTCATATGTCCTTGACATTATTATTTGATCTAGTCATTCTCTCTAAGTTGATTGAGCAAGGCTAGGTAGTTGTATATGTTTAGACCATCTTGTTTAGTCACTTATTCATGTCTCTTGACCTTGGTAACATCATATCCATGCCTTTAACACCTTATTAATTTTATTTTTCACTCATTATGTTCCTATAGGTCTCATATTTGGGGTAGGACATAGACTGCCAACATTATTATGAGTATTGAATCATGTATATTGACTGACAAGGGTTCTATGGAAAAAAATTATGAGTTAGCAGAGTAACTTGTTTGTTATACTTGAGATCAAAATGAATCTCTTATGTTCCAATATATCTCTATAATACATTAATCTACTTGGTCATACCCCTTTCTTATGTTTAATGCTCATTTACATATAGTGATTTTGAAGTATTTTATAAAGTGGATATAAGCTATCTACTGTAAGTGGTGATCATGCTCTCTCAACAAGGCTCATTCCTATATAAGTTAATTTATTCATAATACCAATGGTATTTGATATAATTAGTTGGTTTTTATACCCTATTTATATACCTTGGTCTTGAGTAGAGTGTAGTGACCTGTGGGTGATGAATGTAAGGTTTCATGGGGATTGAAACTTGGAATGTAGGGCTTGAACTAAGGTAGGTTGATAGTGATGAGGTTATCAAATAGAAAAGGCTCTTTAAGGGATTGGATTGAAACATAGACTCATACCTAAAATGATCTATAAATAACATAGACATATCTACACAAATTCCTAATATAATAAAACACTTTGGGGTCATCAATTAAGCATATGCAATAAGGAATGGAAACCTAGGAATTTTTAAGAACCTTAAAATTTGCTAAATAACTTTAACTTCTACTAAACAAGATTTTAAAGGTGTTTTATATCTAAATGGTGGTTTATTAGCCTATGAGGACTATGATAAGGTCTGAATATATTTAGAGAAGGGAATTTTCATATGGGTATAATATTATCTTGATACCTCTATAACATATTGATGATATTCAAAAAATAACCTCATCAAATACATTATCCTTCTTGTAATGGAGACCAAACATGTGGGTAGTCTCACTTAAAGTCATCCTTTGAGAGATTTGGGGGTCTATATGACCATTGAAGCTGAACTAAGGATATGTGGACAACTTCAAGACACCATAATTTCACTCAAAAAACTTCTCATTTTAAGACACATGTATTAGATACCCATTTCTCACCAATAAAGTCTTGATTGTAGCCTACAAATAATGTTAGCTTAGATATTTCTCACTCCTATAGGTGTACATGTGTGATCTAGAGGTTGAGGATGCTATGGAAATAACCTATAAGACTAGAGAGAATATGAATAATCATTATTTCCATTAGATATGCCAATAATGTCTTGAAACCATCCCCTTTCTTTTGCCATATGTAGATGAATATGGTAACCAAGTTACTCAATTTCTTAGCATTTCTTCATATTGCATAAAATATTAATACTAAAACCAATTCCCATGATTTTAAGGTCATAAAGTTTATTTTTTTCCATGATCTTATGCCCTCACCCTTTCTCTCTCTTATATGAATTGAGTACAAACTTGAAGTGTTCTCAATGTCTGACAAAGAGCTTGGTAGAGGAACTGAACCCATTTTTGGCTATTTGGGCCTTGAAACACTCATATTTCTTCATCATATGCCTATGTTGAACTCCACTTGTAGACCCCTAATTCCATATGATAAAATTCGCATGGTACAAATCTATACCACTCTAAAAAAATCCTAAACCTACAAATTTCCTATTTTTTATCATGTTTCAAACCATAAATCATTATTGGCAAGTAGGACAATGGAAAATATGGGTCAAATAATGTCTAAAATTTCATGGTATGGTTTGGTGAGTTGAAGTGACATGTTTTCACATGTTTGGGGCCCATTTAGTTGTAATTAAAGGTGTTGACTTGTGAGAAGGACAATATTAGAATATGAAACCACTTGGTTATGCAATGTGGTGATCATGGGAGTCTTTAAAGGCATATTTGATGGCTTTAGTGGCCTTTTAAGGTTAAATATCATCATTTTAAGTCTAAATACTCTCTTTTTTAGATAATATATGTAGCTTCAAGAGGATATTTCAAATGAATATCATTTCAACACTTATTAAAAGACCTTAGAACCTTATAAATACCCAAGTTAGGCTATCATATACCTTCATACCATTCTTAAAACTTGTGATCAAGCCATACCTTACACATATTGAATCCACTAGAAAAGGTCATGATGAGTCATCAAATACAACATTCAATCATCTCCATCATGGGACATTTAGACTATTGAGACCACTTTAAGGCCCATTTTGGACCTTCACACATGTCTAAAAACTAGGAATACACCTAAAACAAGTTAAAATAGGGAGTAAGGACAACCACCATGATATTTTATTAGCATGCCACAACACTAAACCTATTGTCTTTGACATCACAAATAGTGACTTTCTTTGGCCTACCTTGATTCATCAGGAAATATGAGAAGAGTGAAGTCTTATGTGTATTAGATTAATCAAGAATTAGGTTGACTCCTTTCTATTCATAAGGGAAGAAATTAGTCAATAATACTAATGGAAGTGGTGGGGGTAATAGTGGTATTAGTGGACCCATCTATTGCTAGCTAACTCCAACCTACCTTCCTCCTCCTCTAACTACCTATCAGGATGGTCAAGTGATGGGACATGCTAGTCACCTAAGCCTCATAACTCTGTCTTCATGGATACCCATATAAAAAACTCCAAGGATGGGGAGATTTCCCACATAAGACATACAAAACTATAAAGGCACTCAATTCATAGGGTGTGTCTTGACCTATATAAACCAATCTCGAACCTATATAGCCCTAAAAAATACCACAAGATAGACTCCCTCATTAGAACATTTCCTTACCATTTCCTCATAGGGTAGGGAAATCAAATCTTCTACTATCAAAAAGCCCCAAAATCTATGGAAAAGAATGAAATGGGGACAATTCTACCCATATAATGGCCCTAATGTCCCCTAGTACCCCAATCAATACCCTTTCTAGTAGGGGATCATCTTCTCATAGACTTAACCCATAATGATAATTAGGTGGATAATGGAAAGGGATCTAAAATAAATAACTTGGTATAATTTTATATAGGTATACACCAACATCTCCTAGATCTAATCATAATGAGCTCCTCAATACATCACATGATTGATGATAGGATGTATAAGAGCATATCAGTTCCCTTATCACCCACTAATTAGGAAGCAATGATGCTAATGATTGACTTCTTTAGGTTGGGGATTATTAATCTCTCAACTTGAGAAAGTATCACTCTACACTTCATACCCATGTCATGTGCATCAATGTGTCCAAAATGATTTTCTGAACTATGGGCCTCATGATGAATATTAGGATTGTAAATAGACACTAGTCAATTGATCATAAGAATATCAATGATCCAAAAAACATCTAAAAGAGTGATCATAGACAATCCCTTGGCCTTAGGGAACATGAAAATTTTCTATTCATGGTCCTAATATGTCAATAATTCATATATTAATTGGATAAAAGAGGGGGTGATCCCTACCTATGAAATGTAAATCATCCTCACTTCGTCAAGAAGGGTCAACTCATTAAATTTTAAAATCACTAGGACTCAAGGGAACCACTCCTACTCTTGGTATATAATACATAAAATATAGGACCCCTAAAATAATATAAAAAAATACCATGTGTCAATCAAATAAATTGACCACACATTCTAGATAAGTAAAAAACACTCACATTACTCCAATGAGAAAAATTGAGCCTTTTTGTAGGTGATAGTTACAAAACCACCCAAAATTAATTGAAAATTTCCTTGAGGTGGTAACATAACTACATTTTGTAGTTTTTTGTCCTCCTCAAAGTTTAAATATTGTAAAAACCTTGAAATAGTTATGACATCACCATGGTAGGTACAAAATCACCACCTTACAAAGGGTAGTGGCTCTGCTAGTTATCCACAAATTATCTAACTCCCCCAAAAATAAAATGCTCAAACTCAACTGAAATCTATAAAATTATACAAATACTTAACCTACCCCCCCACAAAAAAATTCCCACAAAATATATTTTTTTTAATTTTATTGGATTTCATTTAATATTGGATTAAAATTTCAAATTTGGAATAAAAAATGAAAAGTTGACAAAAATTGACTTGATTATGCCTAGTCCTACCTCCCACTAGTATATTTCCCATCCTCTCATCAACCTATTTCTAATGGATAATTATATGCTATAAATTATCACCAACAATCCAAATCTCAAAAATATCCCACGAAGGCAAATGACACAAATAAACTATTTTTGGCAAGTTTTCTAATATATTGGACTTCAAACTAGCCATTTTGATTTTTAAAAAGTCCATTTTTTACATAAATTTTTGTTTTAGTGTTTATTCTCATATATAATTTATCTTTCCTATGTATTTAAAATTATTATTTTACCACTAATGTTTTAACAATCTCCCATGTTATCTGATAACAAGTTTTATAGTTTTGCAGGTATACATGGCTTGGCACTAGGTTTAGTTCCCTGATGGGATGGTCCAGGTAGTATGATCTAACCTACACATATATTACATATTTATTTCCATGTTTTGATTAAATTTCATTTTTTTAATTTTTTCCTTAAAATCATATGTGAATCTCATCTTCTGTCTATAGGGTGTGTAGAGTCTCAGTAGGCTTTGCTCCTCTATTTGGGTAAGGTAAGTATTTATAACCTACTCATTTATTTTCAACATGCCTTACTCATGACTGCACCTTAAAAACACATAATAATACACCATATTAAGGGGTAAATTTTTATTCACATAAAATTTACATGGTATGACACTTTTGATACAAATCCAATGATGATGCAATGACCTCTTGTTTTATGCTCCATATAGAACTCTATATATATCCCTAACCCATACTCCCTTATTCCTCCCTTTAACAATTTTGATATACTTGATTCTATCCTTCTTATCCATTTCTTATTTATATTAATAACTAACCATGGGTCATGAAACCACCACCCCAAGTGATGAAACTGCCCTTATATGCTATAAAATTGCCCCTTGTTTTACATAATTATTGTGATAGTTGTGTAATGTAGAAGGAAATTTTGACATAGAGAGGTAGTTTTGAATTTAAAAGGGTGGAATTATTTAAATTATTAGTATAATGTGTTTCATATTAATAAATTATTTTACAACCACCCCTACATAAAGTGATAGTTTTGACATTGTGGAAATACCTTCCAAAATTAACTTCTATAACTCTAATTTTCACATATTTTGCACAAATAATTATGTGTTTATTATTTTTATCACATTGTGTTCACATTTAAATAGGAATAACTCACTCCATCCTTTATTTTTAGTCTTATTTAGTTCTTCTCAAGTTTAACTCATAGTCACACTTAATTGAACTCCTCCATGTAAACTCCCATCTCTTTCTACAAGAAGGTAAATTTTGTTCTAATGTAAGAATAAAAAATTTCCAGTATAATTTTTTATTTATAAGATTTTGTATCCAAAAACATTATATAATTTCTATAATATTCAGCCTCTATTGTTTTATAGTTGACTATTGTTGACAAATTTTACCACTATTAACCAAGGTTACTTATGTGCAAGTTTTCAAGAAGAATATATTCATGGAGATCAGATTAAATAAGCTATATAAAACATAATATAGACTTAATAAAGACAAAAAACATACTATAAAATTAATAAATAAAAACCCATTCTCATGATTATCTCATAGGTCCAAATTTTTGGTAGAAGTTTCTTCTATTCCTCAAACTAGCTAGTTGCAAACTAGTAAGGGCAATTTTTAAATGTTAATTTCATGAATGAGAAGAAAGTTGGTTAAAATTATATTAGTATAATATATGGGAAAATATTTAATCAGTATTACATTAATTTTATTTAGGTTATATGGGATTAAATTTATTAACAATCATTAATAAGGAAAGGTACTCTAAAACCCTTCTTAAACCCCAATAGCTCAATTTTAGGAGATGTAATTGCATTTTTTAGTTATTTTTTGAAATTGATAATTTTTTTGAGATATTATTTGGAATAAATAACCTTATTAAAACTTATTAAATAAAAATTTAAAATAAAATAATGGTGAAAGGTGAAGGTATAGGTTGCAGGGTTTCAAGCATGCAAGTGAGACAATTAGAAAAGGCAGTTTTTGAGAGGTTTAAGTAATTATTGGTGAACATAAAATGGTTTTAATGATTATATGGTATATTAAAATTTATAATTAAAACATAATTATGTATTTATGCCTCATAAAAATCAATAAAATTTCCAATATTAGGCCTACAGGCATTCAAAATGAAATTATGCAAGCTAGGAAACACCAAAAAGTGCATATTTTGAGTTTTATTTAGTGAAATATCTTAAAATTTTACATGAAGGTCTTTTTTGTTTTATGTATTTTAATGTTTAAAATTGTTTTAATGTATTTTATATACCTTATTATATATCAAATTAAAAAACACAAGTCTATTCATGAAGGAAATCAAGGTTTTTCACTATTTTACTCATAAGTGGAGTTAGAAATGAGTGTTTTAGATCCTTCTAAGGGGAAAAAATTATTTTATAGGATTTATAATTAATTTAAATGTCTTAATACATTATTATAAAATTAAAATCAATTCAAAATAGGGTTAAATTAAAGGAAACATCCCTAGGGCACCCTGGAGACAACAAGAAAACACATTTTTGTGAAATTTTGTTTGAGAGTTTGGTGAGGAATTTTCAATATTTTAAAAAATTTATAGGTATTATATATTTATAAATATCCAATTATTATAATATAATTTTTTGGTGAGGCATATAACTCATTTTAAACCCCTAAAGCTAAATCAAGGTTTCTTAAGGCCTAAAAAGCACAAAAGAGTAATTTTAGAAGTTGTATGTGGATTTTAGAGATAAAAATTTGTGTCAATTTATGTGAAAATATGGTAATTATTTTAAAATAATATTTATACTACTTAAATATTAAAATAATTAAAACTCATCAAGCTCCAGTTTTTCATGGTGTATTCAAGAATCTTGTCAAGTTAGAGAAGATATGCACTTACAAGAAAGCTCATATGGAGAGCTATGGATGTTCATCATAAAATGAAATATTATAAATGATATTTAATGAAATTAAACACAAATAAATTATAAAATATATCCCAATTATATCCACCCTTGAGGAAGAAGACAATCAAAAGCTTAATTAATGTATTAAAACCCTCAACAACCTTTCCTAGTTAAACACATTTTCTTTTTATTAAGTGAAGATCAAGAAGAGGTTAAGTGTTTGTCATAAAAAATGGACTCAAGTTTGGAATAATATTTTAAAAAAATCACATGAAATATCTATATCCTACCATGCCCCATTAGAGATAATTTTATAAAAATTCAAGTTAAAATGCAAGATGATTCAACAAGCCTTTAATCAGCCCTAGAAAGGTGGACGTCAAACATACAATAATGAAGGAATTTAGTTAAAGAATTGATCAATTAAATTATCATAATTTTCAAGGAGACTCCATAAACAATCAAAATGTAATCTCTCTCCTATTATTCCACCTTGGATCAATTTGATTAGGTTGATAAATTCAAACATGCATGTAAGATACAAGGAAGACAACTAAAGTCAAACTCTAAGATGCAGTGAAGATAATTTAAACCACTCACTAGATATATGAATATTCTTAAGGATATTCAATAAGTTTTTCTAAATAATTTAATTGAATATCAAAAGGAGCTAAGTGAAGATGATCAATATCTCTTTAATATTAAAGACCATAAATACATAAATGAGAACCTTTGACTTTCCAAAACATTAAAACAAGCTTCTCTCTCTATTTTATGCCATTTTACAAGAAGATTAAGATTAAAATATTGATGTACTATGTAAGCTTTTGGATTTTTTAATTAATTCAAATTAGGATTGAAGTTGAGTTATCATGATGACTCATCCCTAGTTTGGGGTTGCTTATCTCCTCTCTCCTTACTTATTTTTATATATGTATGTTCATTTTTTAGAGAAGTTGATCAGATTATGTTTTTGGTTATACAAAAAATCTACCAAAATTTTATACTACATCACCTTTGAAGCAATAAGAAGATGATTTTTTCCTCCATTTTTAGGTTGCTCATGAACTATTGTCTCATGTTCATTGATGTAACTTAGTGAATGATTGTTTTTTCTATGTTTATGTCTAAAATTTTCACCTTTATGTAGTAAATGACAACTCTTTCAGGTCATATACATTATCTAATTCTGAATTATACCTAATTTGGATGTGATTTTAACCTACCTTCTTTCTTTCCAAGACATTTGTTTTAAATGTTATTACAAGAGTCATTATATAAAGATTAAGTGAATGTATGCAATTTATTTAGCTTCTAAAGTGTGTCAAGTATATGCATAATTGATCTTGATATTGTTTCATCACCCAAAAAAATTTATTTTCATGTTTAATTTCAGCTTAAGTATTGCTCCTTTTACCCTTTTCTTAGTCAATAAATCATTAAATTTTAGAGTTTATAGATAAGTAGGTGAGTGTACAAAATGGAACCATCCATTCATCTAGATATTTTATCTAATATAATGTCACCCACACCTTAGAGAGTTTACATTGTATCAACATGAGTGATAAATAGCACACATTATTTCATAGGGTGAACTCTTGTTTTATAATAATTTATGACATGTCTGATGGGATAATAGCTCAAAAGATTGCTAAAGATTGTTTTCGGTTTTAGTAATTTGTAGCAAAGATATTACTTACGTACTTATCATCTAGTGACTCCAAGTTATATACAACTATTTTAAGTATTCCAATTTCCTAAAGAGAATAAATTGTTATGTATTTTAATCCTCCATTTTGTGAAAATACATTTTTTGTACCTTCATATCTTTCATATCAAGTTGAAAATATTTATGGTTTCACCTCAAGTACCACTAAACTAGAAAGATATCAATATTATTATGATATTTACCCCCTCCCCTCCTTTCTCATGTTTGTAATAAGATTTGGAAAAATCATATTCTTTTCAATCAACCTAAAAAAAGTATGCAAGAGATAAAACTTGAGTTTGATAGACAATGTATGTAGAGTGATAGGGAAGGGTAATAAAATAGGCATCAAGAAGAGCTTATAGACCAAACCTATATACATTAAAAAGAGGTAGAATAATTAAAGATATACAATGAGGATACAAGATAACAAATATAGAATCTATCAATAAGAACAAAATAAATTAAGTCCAAATCCCAAGTTAGAAAAAATAAGAACTAGAACCCCTTGAAGTTTCAAGAGAGTTTACTTGCTTCAAAATTCCAAGTTTTAGGACTCTTGATCCTATGAAAGAGCCTATTTTAGTGCATAATACCCCATTATTTATCAAATTTCTTGAGCTCCTCAATCAATGAAGTTTCCAGGTTTCTCATATACTCTTCCTATGCTAATTTAAAATCAAGATATGGAGAAAGTTGCATAAGCCAAACCAAAAAAATATTCCAAGTTTCTTGAACCCCTTATATAATCCTTAATTGAAGTTATCCATAAAGATCAAGACATATCAAAATGTGAGAGGTTGATTCTTTAGTGGAAAGAGAATAATGAAGCATCCATAACACAAGTTTCTTTCCCTCTTTTCAAATAATTATTAAATAAAACTATTACTTCCAAATCTCCAAGTTTTTCTTAATGCCTCTTCAATCCCAAAGCCCATTAAAGATCATCCCATAATGACCTATGTTCCTATGCCACCAAATGGAACCT
Organism: Torreya grandis; assembly: GCA_037957365.1. Lineage (NCBI taxonomy): Eukaryota > Viridiplantae > Streptophyta > Pinopsida > Cupressales > Taxaceae > Torreya > Torreya grandis. The sequence goes on along the minus strand of JARHVA010007535.1, from coordinate 219,893 downwards.
ATTTACCTCTGACCATATTATTTTTTAAAATAATACCCATTGTATATAAGGAAAAACAATAACATATAGGTGAAGAGGAGAATTTTTCAAGAGAGGATGATTAAGAGTTATGTTTGTTAAATGAGCTTGAATTTGGCATAGAAGAATATCATTTTATAGTTATTGACCAATTTTAACTCCCAAGGTCAAAATTTCAAATATTATAGGAAAAAATATTATTTTCATATATTTAGAGGCTTGTTCATATCCCATTAGATGATTTTGTGGTTTTCAAATAGTCTTTATAAGGTCTTATTAGCATTATTTATGGTGAATTTGGAGAAATTAAGGTAATGCTCTTTCTTAGTCTTGTAGTGGTCTAGTCGTGTCATGGAATGATGAGACTTAGTAAATAATTTTAATAGGTCATTAGTTTTCCTTAAACCTCATTTATTGTCTTAATAACATTGCATAAACATTTTATGATTATTTGGAAAGTTTAAAGTTCTTTTTTGGACTTTAAAGTAATGTTTTATGAGGAAAAAGGTGATTTTTGATAGATTTCATGTATGACAAATTAAAAAAGTGATTAATCCATAAAATAAATATTTAAAATGTAATTTTAGTAGTTAAATAACTCTCACATATGTTATAAAGTTATAAATGTTCATAATCATGTATTTCAATGCTTAGAATGGAGTTGTATACACTTGTACGAACTTTAAAAACTCATTTTCAGATGAAAACATTTTAGAGGTATATATTTAGATTCCAAAGGATATATCCCATATTTTGATAAATTTTCAGGTCCAAAACATTCATTAGATACTCTCTCTCCTCCATCACTACCTTCACAAGCTCAAAAAGGCAAAAATCCAATGCATGGTATGGTTGGGAGTTAGAAAGTTGGAAGATAAAAATTTGGGAATTTTTAGGGATCCTAGTGATATTAAATTTAGTGAAATTGGTTTTTATATTCATTGACCATCATTTATGAACTATTGTTAAGAGTGACAACATCTCACTATGCCTTGTCCATCTAAGTAGGGTTTGGTTTTGCTCCTGTTTCTTCATGCTAGAATTTTATGGAAGAGAATGGTTCTGTGGAGTGTTTTTATAAGATAAAATGAACCATTTAATATTATTTAAATCAATAAATAAACCTTATCATCTATATTTAATAAGATTAAAAAGGTGTCTCAACTGTGTGAGCATATCACCCTATTGTAAGTGTGTTTTGATTGGTCTGAAGTGTTTTTTAACTTTAATAGGTTTAAAGTAATTAATTTTTCATATAAATACCCATATTTTTATTAATATTAATGTATCATATTTATTTGAAAATGGCTCTTTGAAAATAGTCTTTTAAGAGATAACATGTCTTGCTCTTTGAAAAGCAGGGTTTGTGAATAAATGGTCTTCTACAGGTCTGAGCATCAATGTTGGACCAAGTAGAAATAATAAACTAATGTATCATGAGAAAATATTATTTATAATGTCACAATTTTAAGGTATTGAGAAGTTAGGTCAAATTATGCTCTTAAACAAAGGTTATAAGGGTGTTTTAGTCACTCACAGGTCTGTAGACCTGTAAGTGATCATTCATAGATCTTAGGTCTCATGTGGCATTGATAAAACCCATTGTATCATCAATAACATGAATTGATACTATAAAATCTAACTCTCTTATATCAAACCTTGCATATGAGTTGACTATATTTATAGGCCTATACAGACCAAATAGATAAGTTGAGGATGACATAACGCTTAGTCAGGAGGTATATAATATTATTGAGAGGGTGATAAATAAATGATAGAATATTTGATAGTATCAAAGTGTTAAAGGTGTCTCTAACTCAAGGGAGTTGTCTTAGTAGCCTATGTAAGTAAAATAAATACCTACAGGTGACAGACTTGTAGGTCCTCACTTTTGACTAAAAATAATTTCCATCATAGGAAAGTAGATGTGGATACATGATTGCATGTATACATAAAAAATACATAGGTAAATGAAAACACCTAAGTGATTTTAGAGTCAAATTATAGTTGAAATTACTGAGTATGTAAGCTTATATGATCATGCACAAGTCCTATGGATGAAGGTAAGAGTAAAAGTTATGGAATACTATGAAAAGGTCATGGAACTTGTAGAGTGGTGAGAAGTATTTTACAAATAAATTACTACTTTCATATTTTTATGATGAAGTGTAGAAACTAAGTTCAATAATTCATGATCAAACCCTTCTCCTAATGAACACCTACAATTAAGCATAAATAGTCAAGGAATAGGTGTGTTTTGTGAAGTACAGATATTTGGAAAAGTTGAGAAGGTTATGAAATATTAATGATATAAAAATAATTATTAAAACATTTTATGACTTGTAGATAAGTCATAAGTCCCTCAAATCCATTCAAACCACCTTAATAGTCATTTACAGGTTCGTTAAGCAAGAACAGACCAATTTCAACCTAAAGAGAAGGTAGAGTACATGAAGAACATTGAGGTCTAATTAAAATGAATTTATAGGTGAGTAAAAAAAATTTAAGTTAAATAAACTCAAAATAAAGGTCAGAGAATAATATGACCAAGTAGGGCTCTCTAGACCTTACACACACAGTCAATGTGAGATGTAGGCATGTCTATCTTGGCAAGTGAAGATTGTTTGATTAGAATGAAGAGAAGAGGTCTGAGAAGAAGAAAATCATACGAAATGGTTTCATGATAATTTTATGAATCTCTATAACTCTTATACCTACCATAAGTGTATGGAATGAAGATAAACTTTGTCTAGGCTTAATAAGCCTAAGAGTCTAAGTCCACTACATAGGCAAACCATAAGTGAAGTCATGAGATAAAATTTTTGGTGAAGGTTAAATGATATTTGATGGTATTATATGGTTAAATATAAAGTTATATACCATATAATATCATCCTAAGTTATACAAAACAAGGAAAGTGCCATCTAGGATCTGAAGACCATCTCAAGCTCCTCCAATGGGTGACTACAGTCAAAAGACTAGTATTCTCTTACTTGGTGACGTGATGACCTTGTGCATGGATATAAATGAATTTTATAAATTTTAATGAGTTATTAATATTTAAAACTCATGGAATAAATTATTTGTTTAGGTCTACCACCTACATGAACAATCTTTAAAAACTCATACCCCTCTCTAATGGCCTGTTTCAACCCAAGAGTCAACTTGTTTCACTAATAACTATATGTTTAGGATAAATGGGAACCTGAGATCATATGGAAAGTTTATGAGGATATTTTTATTTATATTTGTGTCAATGTTTTAGGTTTTGAGGGCTCAGGGTTTACGAATAATTGTCAAGAACCAAAACTAGTTTAAACCTTCATATAACCCTAGTAAAGACTTGATGTGAATGTTTGACTTATAAAGTTCATTAAATGACCAAAATTGGTCATTAAAACTATTTTATATTATTTATTACTTAAACTAGGTCCCCAATGTGTACTTTTTCTATACTTATAGTTATATGGACTACATTAAATGCACTATTTTACAAGGTTTTTTATTATTTTATAGGGTTTTAAATGAATGAAAACTTGTAAACTATCGAAAGAGGTAATTTAGGATGTATTAAATCTATTCAATCCTAAAAATATGTACTATATTTTCTTGTAGTGATCAAATAAAGCTCATTTTTAAAGCAGTCTTCAACAAGCTCAAAATGAGATTAGGTTTCAAGACCATTTCATGGTTCTCACACTTTCATAGGGTCTCATGGTATAAAATTTGACATGGAAGTTGGTGATAGGATAGGTAAATTTAATCGCATGTTTTGGAGAGATCCATAGTATAAAATTAGGATTCTAGGCAAGGAGACCTAATTGAAGCCTAATTAGGAAGAGAGAATGGGCTAAAAAAGACACTTCCACTCAGAGTTTGGTCATGAAACTTGGTATGGAGTTGTAAATGCATACTAGGTCCTCAAATATTCCATTAGTTTATTATTAATATTTATATTCTTATAAAAAAAAAGGATTTTTACATGCTTTTAGGGTTATAAAGAATGATGCCAAATGAGAGCTTTTGATGTAAAATGGATTCTTGGGGGTAGTTTGAGACCACCAAATGTGTTGTTTTAAGTCTAATATGATGTGAATAGGACATACATATATATAAACTTAATATTATAATATTAACTCAAGTTTTTATAAATGTAATCAAGATTGGCCTAGTGAGATGAAGGGGTTTGAAGACACCTAAGGAGATGGATGATGATTGCCACTGAGATGTCAGTTGGAGAGATTCTAAAATTGATGAAATATGTCAAGACCAAAGCTATAATGTAACTCAACATGATAAAATTTTTATAATCTAACTCAACATGATAAAAATTTTAATAATGCAATTTGTCCTTTCACAAGCAAAGGTAAAGGGCAATTTTGAAGAGCAAGGCAAGGTGTTAAGCAAGATTTAAAACTTCCATGATACTTAAAGTAGAAGAGCATCTTCAATAGACCAAAAATTGTCATTAAAGACCTAATGGGGTATTTTCATAACTTTATTCTTTCTTTTAACTCATGAGACACTTGTATTCCTCTCTCTTACAACCTTATAACTTCCTCTATCGTTTCTCTAAATATTGAGCCTTGATCGGCTATGTTTGTATCCTCCAGATAGTTATGGAAGATTCCTACCCATTTATAGCCTTTGATCAATGAAAAATATCATTTAACCTCTTTTATTGACTATTTTCCATATGTGTTATTACTAGTGTATCTTGATAAGCTATAGTGTTGCTTCTTTGGCATGTTTATCCTTTATTTCAATCATGTTTAGTTTGGAATCATTTTTCAGGTCTTATGAAGTGTCTAAGTTAGGTTTAAGTGTTTAGTGAGTTATATTTTTAATAGTTTTATGTCATGACCTCTTGAGTAGTCCTCCTAGCTCAATAATTATTCGTAAACTTCATAATAAATATTAATGTAGAGAGGTAAATTTAGAGAAGTGTTTGTTGCATGTTAGTCTCATGTTTGAAGTGCATTTATAGCTGGTTGGTAATGTTAAAACTATTTTGGTGCATCACCTCCATTAGGATAGTTTTCTCTCCATTTTCATATTAATTTGTAGATTAGTGTTTGAGCATAAGTGATTCATCAAGGGGAGATAGCCCTTTAACCTAGAGATTCACCTCTCCAATAGGGTACCCATAACCTTGAGGTGTTTACATGTTAAATAAAATTTAAAAGGATTAAACTAAATTATAAATGGTGAAAATTTGATTTATAATATCAGCCCTTGAGGATAAAAATCAAATTATAGCCGCAAGTGAGCCTCAAGAATTATATCATAAAGATGTTCAAGATGAAATTGCAATAACTAGTGAGATTTTAATAGTGGTTTCACAAGGCAACAACCCTAGACATGATCTAAGTAAAGATAAAAAATAATATGTAGTGATTAATAATGAACCTTAAGAAGCTACAAGTGATGATCAAGAAGGTTTTGATGAATATTAGAAAAAATATCTTGATTTGATTCAAGATATTGATAATATTTGTAGGCATACATATCCTTGTGGAGACATTGATAAAGTGGTTACTAAATTTGTAAATTATATTCAAGAAGATTTTGATCAAAGTATATATCAATAAGACCGTAATGAATCTAGAGAGAAATATTTTAATCTCCTTGAAGATATTGAATAATTTACAGTAGTTGACAATCAAAATGTCATCTCTCAAGATGCCATAGAAATCTAAGAAGATTAATCTAGTGAGCCATTAGATGTTGAAGTTGAATCTATTCTTATGGATCAAAATGTGATCACATTGGGGATATTTATCAATGTTGAAGATAAATATGATGTAATAATTGAATTACAAGATTTTTTTTTTAATATTGGATATATGTTTGCTTCATTTAAATCACTTAGAGACAAGTCAAATAGGTTAGAAAGTAGGAAAAGAGATGATCCATATCAAATGGAACTCAAAAATTATCTTATTTCTCATATTTTTAAACCCCATGTAGAGGAACCAAGAGGGTTTTTTCTTTGACCTAGGTGGATTTTGAGTGTTGTACATAGTAGTTTTAGATGTTCAATTTCCTCTAAGTATTATCTTGCACATTTTTAGATGGAAGTTTTTTTAGTTTTAAATTCCTTAATTTCTTATGAAAAATTGATGTAGTTACTTTATAATGTATTTTAAATTTCATATTTTGTTATATTTTCATGACTCCATATCCCAATGGTTAAGGATAATACTCTTGAGTGTTTAGTAGGCTAACATCCTATCAAGGTTGCTAAAAATTCTAGAAAAAATTTCAAAAATTGGTCAAGATTACTTATGTGTAGGTTTTTTGAAAGATTACATTCATGGATCAAATATTAAATTGTGTATGTGTGTGTGTGTGTGTGTGTGTGTGTGTGTGTGTGTGTGTGTGTGTGTGTGTGTGTGTGTGTGTGTGTGTGTGTGTGTGTGTGTGTGTGTGTGTGTGTGGGTATGTGTTTATAACATCATATATCATTCATAAATCTAAAACCATGCTCAATAATAGTTCACAAGTCTAAATTTTGGTAAAAAGTTTCTTATATTCCTCTAACTAGCTAGTTACAAACTAGTAATGGCAATTTTCAAATGTTCATTTCATTAAGGAGAAGAAGAGTTGGCTATAATGGTATTATGGTAATATATTTGAAACTATGACCTAAATATTCCATGAATCATTTTTAGTTTATAGGACCTTAACTTTATGAATAATTGTTAAGAAGGAAAGGTGCTTAAAACCCTTCTTAAACTCCAATAGCTTGGTTGTAGGAGATGTGATTGCATTTTTGAGTTATTTTTAAAATTTAAAATTTGTGTGAGATATTATGGGTCATAAATAACCTTATTAAACCTTTATAAATCAAAATTTCAATGAATATTATGGTTAAATGTAAAGGTACAGGTTGTAGTGTTTCAAGCATGTAAGTGAGATAGCCAGAAAAGACATTTGTTTGAGAGGTTTAAGTGATTATTTTATCATATTCAGTGGATAAAAAATTATAGGGGATACTAAAGTTTATTATTAAAAAATAATTATGTATTTTTTTCCTCATAAAACTCAATAAAATACTAAAACTCAAACCTATAGACATTCAAAAATGAAATTGTGTAAGCTAGGAAACACTAAAAAGTGCATATTTTGAGTTTTATTAAGTGAAATATATTTAAATATTATATTGAGGTATTTTTTATGTCCTTTAATGTTTATAAGTGTTTTTATTATTTTAATATACTTTATGAGAGATAAAATTTAAAAACATAGGTTTGTTCATGAAGGAAATTAGGGTTTTTCACTATTTTGCTCATAAATAGAGTTAGAAATGAGTGTTTCATATCCTTGTAGTGGAAAAAAAATGATTTTATAGGATGTATAATTAATCTAAAGGTATGAATACATTATTATACAATTAAAACAAATTTAAAATAATCTAATATCAAATAAAAACTATTAGAGGTACAACCCACCAAGAGGGGGGTGAATTAGTGGTGGAAAACAATCTAATACACTTTCCATACCATTTAAATTACATAATAAATCAGCATAATCATTCTTGAAATATACGAATCATTCATAATAGTGAAGTAATGAACATAAGAAAGATCACATACACAACACAAGGTATATGTGGGAAACCCTCTTAGGGAATAAAACCCACTCTCAAGCCTATAAAGACATGGACTAATATCCTATAGTAAGATATCATATAGAATATTGATAAAGTCTTTATGATTAGGAACCTTCAGTCAAGTCATTATGATCTATAACCTTGATCAATTCCTTTAGATCAAAGGTATTCTATTGAAACTCTAGTTCATAAGGAGCAACATCCCCTAAGGAATATTAGTTACTTTAGACCCTCCTTGAGATGAATATTTCCACCTAAGAACTGATGTCTACAACATGTGATGATGGACCTATTGATTATCTAACCTTTCCACAACCTCTCTTTATTTCTCTAACAAGCCTATCACATAGGTATATCTCTTAGCAAAACTTCACATTATAAGATAAATATACTCTCATTAAAAACGTGATCTATAGATCATGTACATAGTCCTTAATATCCTCTGATCATCACTCCAACAAATAGGCACTTCTCACTTTCCCCTACTTTCCTTCACTCTCCATTTACTCATACATACCAATCTCTCACTTATAAATTATAAAACCCAACACATTTGGTTCCACTATATATAGATAAATAATGAATAAATAGGATCAAAATATTTCATGTCATCAAAAAAACATTCCTTTACCCTTAAGGAATTTCATATGGGTCACACTTGAACACAATCCCCTTTTAAAATAGGCCTAAGTCACTTGTAGGTCCTATTGAGACCCATTCACCTTTTTTGATCCACCATCAAGTAAATTAAGAACACACAACCATTTAAAATTACATAGGTCCACTCCTTATCCCCCCTAGGACATCCTCAAATAATCACAGTCACCAGAACAATCATCTTCTAAAGTCTAATTAGCTTAAACACTTCTTTGTACACATAATCATTATTAATGAAAAACATAGTCAACTTAAAAACCTTTGTTTTTTCTTCATACAATTAGATAACCCTTAAAAATGCATTTAGAGTATCCTTATGGAGTCTAAAAAACTCCCCAATATCTAATTAACCATGAAACATCAAAACAAAAACTACATGAGCTCAAATATCCTTCTCGGGTCATTTGCAGAACATATACAAAAACATAGTCAACTTTAGATCTCAATATCTATACATTTACATATGTTCATATATTTTATTCCATATATCTAGATTTTCATTAGATTCCTCTACATATTTATTTTTCACTACATGAGAAAATTCAAATTCTATCAAAATATATGGTCCAAAAACTAGACATTGGTATTTCCTTCATAATTTGAAATATTCAAATACAAATGGTCATAGTTAACCTTTGGACACTAAGATCAAATACTGTGAACTCTCAGCTCAAGATCAATCTCACACCATCAATATTTAACATATAGGCACCAATGCTCAGACATTAAACTTATGTTACTTTAACCTCATCTTGTGCCATCTCAAAATGTTAACTCAGTGTGCTTTGTCTATCTCTATGGATCAACATGGTCATTAACAATCAACACTCATGGTTCGATCAATTTTATGAATGACTACTCACCATTGGATCCTTAGCATGTACCCTTTCTCAATAATTAAACATCATGCACTTATCTTCATGTCACTACCTCTTAATTCCTTATAATAATTGTGCACTATCAATCTTGCTTGAGCTTTAACACTTGCAAAAATGACTATGGGGATCCTGTCAATATACATGATTAACTATTTGTGTGCCTCAATAATTTATTTTGTGCCTAATCCTAAGATCTCAAATTTGGACCAGATGATATCCTTGCTTAGGAGAATCTAAGCATGTGACCCACTACTCTTGGATCTCTCATTTATGTGATATATAACACCATTAACATGCCTTATCATAAACTTTTGTCATAGAGCCAACCATGTCCAAATCTACCTGAGAGGCCAACTTTGATTATCCATAACTTTTTCTATGCTTCAATGCATGAAATCAAATTTAGTGAAAATGATCTATGCTAAATATTAAATAAACCCATATGATCAGTTTCTCTTGACACCTTCACATGTGTAATATATAACACCATCAATATTATCAATTAACTCTTTCTACCACACTACAAAATTGGCTATGGAAAATCATAGTTAATCTACTTGGGAGCCCAACTTTGCATATGCATGTCTTCTGATATGCTACATTGCATGATCTAGAAATTAGTGAAAATAAACTAGTTCTAAAACTAAACAAACCCATATGATCATCTTGTCTTGAATCATCCACACATGTGAGAATTTAACTCATCAACATGCTTATTGAGCTCTTTTTGGCCATTTTAGAAATTTGGCTATGGGAAAATAGTGAAATATGTCTTATAAGCTAACTTTATACCCTCATATCTTTGACCATGCTTTGATGCATTACTTGAGATCTGGTGAATAACAACTAGGGACTACTTTTATCATAACCATATGAACAACTCCCTTTTATTCCTTCCCACATGGAAATGGTGATTTCATCAAACTACCAACTCATATTTTCTTCCACTGGACCTAGAGTGTATAAATGAAAACTATGATCAACCAAATGAATTCCACTTGTACATGAAAGCTCTCAAAGCATGGATCACATCTTATAAGAAACCTTGAACATGTTCAGACCTCCATACTCATCCCTAATCCTTTCAATCTATGTCAATACTGAAGATCAACCAACCATACATAAAGCAAACTAGAATAAGCATATTGTAAACTTTTTCATAAAAGAATAAGCACATTACACACTTTGTCATTATCACTTAGACTATCAAGGCACTTTATCCACTCACTAGGGAACCTAAATGACACTACCATGACATCACTATGGAAACTCTCCAACAATATCCTCCTTTGTCATTGATGTCAACACCCATCAATATAACAATATATAGCTCACTTTCTCTATCTCCAAAGCAATCCTAAAAATAAGAACTTTCTTCCCCAGCAAAATCTTTCTCCCCCTTTGAAATAATGACAAAGTGGGTATAATCTGATCTTGAATACCTAAAAAAGACTATCAAATAGGAAAGGAACATATGAGAAAGATGATATAAACTGCCCTTACCTTGAGCCAACCTCTTCTTATCTTGACAAATTTATATTGCTCCATGCCAACACTCTTCTTCACAAGCACAACAACCAATGAAGAAAGAACATAAAAAATACTAAAATATGATTTAAATTACCAATAGACATCTAAGAGGGACTTCACCTAAGATTTATGAGTAATTGCACCTTTTGAGCATCTTTAAATTTCCACATACTATGAAGAACCACCATGTAGGCTTACTAGACTTCTCTCTTAAGACACTTCCATGACCATCAATAGAGTATCATACCACTAAAAATTTAGGAAACATTTTATAAAACAATTTTATAACTCATCTTGAATACATTCATGCTTTTCTCTTTTAGATAAACTAGATAGAAACACTCTTCTTCTTACTAGGCTAGTTTAGTTCTCTTGTAGCCCTACCTGGAACTTGTAGAGTCCATAAATTTCAATAAACATAAATTCAAGACCTGAAACTTCATATCTATATCACTCTCATATGCCCCCTCAATCACACCAATTTTCAATAACAAGATCATCTTCTAAAACATACTCCCTTTATAAACCTACTAGTCAATTAACCTCCATAATGACAAAAAATTGAATAATTTGAGAACCACAAACTTTAAAATCTATATGAATATTGATTTAACCACCCATTTATCCCATTAAACATATTAATACAGTATACCATGTTTCTATAAGATCCCAAAACCCTAAAAACTCAAAGAAAATAGGGTCAACAAACGTCATTCTGGTCAACATGCATCTCTAAAGCTTCTTGCACTCCTAGAGATACCCATCACATACTTATAGACCAAAAATTGAGCTTCCATACCTTTGAGAACCCATACATACTATAACCCATTTTAGGCATGCTTTCCCTTGAACCAAAGATAGAGAAAAACTAAGAGCACTCAAAAATCCTCAATTGGCACATAGATACTTTCATACCTTAAAAAAAGTCTAGATCACACCAAAAATAAATGCATAGACCTTTCTAAGCACCAAATAATTCATAGCATATGAATTAATCTCATTAATCCACCTAGAACCACTTAATTTGACTCTATACTTTAGCTCCTTTACAAACCTCTATAACATGATCATGATCTTATTTTTCCCCCTTAACCAAATACCTTATCTAATTGGCATTATCATATTTCAACATACAAAATTTATTATATAATCAAAGGAGTCTCTTAAGAAGCATAGATAGAGACTTCCTATGTACCACAAAAATCTACCATAGTGTGTAATCATGAGTTGCTCACAACTCCTCATATTCCTTCTCCTCCTTGGTCATCTAATACTTAGAGTTATTCTTCTTCTTATTTGGCTTAGGAGAAATAAATTCCTCATCCACTACAACATTCTCCTTTTCTTCAATTATTGAATTGATAATATAAATTCATTACATACCTTTTTATTTGAATAATATTCCTCATAGTTTGAAACCTTATCACTAGGTACTTGTTCAACAATATCAAGATGTTCAATTGTATTCATACATACCTCAAAATAGCCTCAGCCAATGCCTTGGTCTTCTTCATAATATTAGTCTCTTCATTTTCAACATGAGAAAAAAATGAGACCTCTTGAGACTATTCAACTTTATAAATATTTTCCACCATTACAAATCAATTTCTTAGACCTGCAGTCTCATCATGACTCATACTTACCACCTTTGGTTTCCAAGTATAAACTTTTATTCTATCTTGCACACTAAAAGCCTAATAAAACCTATTCTATCTTGTAGGCCTTTTTTCTAAGAATCTATCAATATGACCTCTCTATTCACAATTGAAGCACACCATATTTTTTTCAAAAAAGTCTTTTTGCCTTTCTATATTTAGACAATATCTTGTAATGTGTCCTAGTTCATAACAACTGTAGCACTCAATATCTCTTGAAGGAAACTCAACTTGTCTTGACTTAAGTGGACAACATTTTTGAAAGTGTCCAACACCATGATATTTGAATAACTCAACCTTTCTTATACCATTTTACTAATGACCCCCATCATAGTTCTAAGCAAATTCATTATTAGCAGGTCTTCTACATTCTCTAGCTCTATGCCCAAACTAATTATAAGAATAGAAGTAACCATTAAAATTTGCATACCTCATGACATTTGCTTGTCTGATCTAATTTATATTTATTCTTATAGCACCTTCATTCCTTTTCTAATGATTTGTCTTCAACGTTTGAACCACCATGTTCACATTAGTCTTCATGTTTTCTTGAGTTGCAGTCTCTAGTTCTTCTATGTATCCAAGACTAGTCTTATCACTTGCATGATTTTGATCATTCAAAATGTTATCTATATCACTTGAGCTCTTTTCAATATCTCACAAATGACATTAATTTACTAGATACCTTATTTAACTTATATTTCAATGACTCATTTTCAATTACATACCTTGTACATTCATCTTCTTTAGCTATTAAGCTAGTAGACAAGACTTCCAATTAATAACTAATATTTTTAACCATATCTTCATGCTCCTTGGCATATTCATCCTTTTTTTCCTCAAACACACTAAATTTATCCTTAAATTCCTTGATTTTAGATTTAATCTTCTTATTGATCTTGTTCTCAATATTCAATTCTTCATGAGCATTAACCAATCCAGTGTCATAGTCCACCTCATCTTCATCATCATCTAAATAAATCCAAGTAAACACCTTATGGTGTGAGAAAATCTATTCCTTATATATGAATATATCTTCATCTTCAGTAGAAACATCATCTTTATGATCATATTCGAGTCACTATCTTCACTCTCATTTGATGAGCTACCATCATCTTTGGTGTAGAGACTTTTTTTGTCCTTGAAGTACTTCTTGTTATCAAACATTGTTAATCCCTTATTACTTTTATTAGAATTGAATGATATATTTCCATCATCAAGATCTTGATCATGCTCTTCACCAATATCTTTCTTATACCTATGAGGTAACTTATTAACAGAATGTCCTATCTCGCCACAATTGAATAATTTGAGGGGTAGCTTACCTTTATACTTACATGAACTTTTTATAAATTTCATTGACATTAAAGTGATTAGTTCATCCTCATCTATATTAGGAATGTAATTCTTCTTGAGTCTCTTATCTTGAAAATTTTTCTTTGTCTATATTTTAGTCTTGAAAGTTGCTTCCTTTTTTAGAGGTATATCATCATTCTTCCTCATCTCATAGATAGTAAGGGTGCCATGCAATTGATCCATCTTTAACTGAATAAGACAATGACTCTCTTCTATAATAGATACTTTTAGATCAAAATTGGGGAATAGGGACCTTAAAAACTTTAAAGTAATAGTAGTCCCTTCAATATTCTCTCCAAGACCTATGATGATGTTCACAACCTCAAAAAATTTATATAGAAAGGATTCCATAGTATCTTCTATATTCATCTTGAGACTTCTAAATTTCCTCTTTTGATTCTATAAATTTTCCAACTTAAACTTTGAATCTCCTTAAAAAATAGTATTCAACTTATCCCATATTTACTTAGCATATGTGTAATGAATTAATTTGGTGAAATCAATCTTATTAAGACCACAAGTGATGGTATTCATTACCTTAGAGTTGTTATCAAACAATTTCTTGATGGCAACACTAGATGGAGGAATAGTAGGAATAACATAACCATCCATAATATATCTCCATACAATAAACCCTAGGGACATAATGTATGACCTCATCTTGGCACTCCAAAAAAAATAATTGGATCCATTAAACATTAGTTCTTGATTACTAGAGAAACCACCTTGCACATTTTGATTATCCATTATACTTTGGATCGCCTTCAAGCTATTAATATTTTACCAAAGAACCTCACTCTGATACCAATTCTTAGAGGTACAACCCACTAATAATGGGATTAATTAGTGGTGGAAAGAAATATAATACAATTTCCAAACTCTTTTAATTACTTAAGTATTCAACAAGCATTCATGAAACATATAAATCATTCATAATAGTGAATAAATGAATATGAGAAAGATCACATACATAGCACAAGCTATACATGGGAAACCCTCTTAGGGAATGAAACCCATTCTCAATATTGAAAAAACATGGACTATTTTCCTAAAATAAGATCATAAATAGGAAACTGATCAAGTCCTTATGATCAGGAACCTTCAGTCAAGTCTTTCTGACCTCAAACCTTGATCAAGTCCTTTAGATCAAAGGTCTTTCAATGAAACCCTATTTCACAAGGATAAAATTCTGCTAAGGAAGATAAATTCCTTTAGACCTTCCTTGAGATGAACACTTCCACCAAAGAACTGATGTCTACAACACCTGATCATGGACCTCTGGAGTATCTGACCTCTGTATAACCTCTCTTTCTTTCTCAAACAAGCCTCTCACATAGGTAAATATATTCACACAACTTCACACTACAAGATCACTATAATATCATCAAAAACATGATCTAAAAATAATGTACACATTCCTCAATCTCCTTTGATCATTAACCTAATAGTTAAGCACTTCTCACTCTCCTCCACTTTCCTTCACTCTCTAGTTATTCATACATACCGATCTCTCACTTACAAAGTATATAACCCATCACTTTTGGTTCCATTATATATAGATAAATCATGAAAGATATTATCACAATATTTCATGTCAACCATAAAACATGACTTCACCCTTAAGGCATCTCATATGGGTCACACTTAAACACAATACCCTTTCAAAATAGGCCTAAGTCACTTTCAGGTCCTATTGAGACCAATTCACCTTTTTTGATACACCACCAAGCAAATTAAGAACACAATACCATTTAAAATTACATAGGTCCACTCCTTATGTCCCCTATGACATCCTAAAATAATCATAGTCACCAAAACACTCATCTACTAAAGTCTAATTAGCTCAAACACTTCTCTATACATACAACCATTATTAATGAAAATAGAGTTGAATTCAAAACCATTATTCATGCTTAATATGATTGGACAAACCTTCAAAATACATGTATAATATATTCATGGAGTATACAACACTCCTCAATATCTAATTAACCACGAAACATCAAAACAACAACTACATGAGATTTAATATCCTTCTTGGATCACTTTAAGAACATATACATAAACACAATCAATTATAGAGCTCAATATTTATGTACGCACATAATTTTAGATATTATAATCCATATAGCTAGATGTACCTTAGAGTCTTCTACATATTAATTTTTACTGCATGATTAAATTTAACTTCTATCAAAAGATATGGTCCAAAAATTAGACACTATTCTTTCCTTCACAATTTCAAATATTCAAATACAAATAATCATAGTTAACCTTTGGACACTAAGCTTGAATCTCATGAACTCTCAGCTCAAGATCAATCTTGCACCATTGATCTTAATTGATATTTAATTCATACACACTAATGCTCAAACATTAATCTTATGTTACTTTAACCTCATTTCATTCCATCTAAAAATGTTGACTCAACATGCTCTATCAATCTATGTGGATCAACAAGATCATTAGCTATCAACTCTCACCATTAGATCAACTATACGAACACCCACTCACTATCAGATCCTTATCTTGTGCCTTTACTTAGTCATTCAAAATCATGCACCTATCTATATATCTCTACCTCTTGACTCCTTTTAGTAATCATGCATCATAAATCTTACTTGAGATTTAAAACTTGCAAAAATGACTATGGGGACCTTGTTAATATACAAATTAGCCATTTTTGTACCTCAATAATTTCTTCTATACTTACCCATAGGATCTCAAATTTAGACCATATAATTTCCTTGATTATAATAATATAACCATATAACCCACTACTCCTATAAATCTCATGAATGAAAGATATAATTCCTTTAACATGCCTTATCATAAACTTTTGTCACAAAGACAACCATGCCCAAATCTACCTAAGGGGCCAACTTTGATCATCTATAACTTTTGTCATGTTTTAATGCATGAACTCAAGTTTAGTGAAAATGATCTATGTTAAAAATTGAACAAACCCATATGATTATTTTATATTGACATATTCACATGTGTAAGATATAAAACCATCAATATTCTCACTTGGATCTTTCTACCACACTATAAAATTCGCTAAGTATAGAAAAACATAGTCAATTTTCCAAGGAGCCCAACTTTGCATATGCATATATTTTAATGAATTACATCACATGATCTATAAGTTAATATAAATAAACTAGGTCCAAAATTTAACAAACCCATATAATCATATTCTACCAAATCATTGACATGTGTGAGCACTGACCTCATCAACATGCTTACTCAGCTCTTTCTAGTCACTTTGCAAATTTGGGTTAAGTATGAGAAATTATTGAAATCTATCTTAGAAACTAACTTTTCACCCTCATATATTTAACCATAATTCGATGCATGAATTTATATTTGGTATATAATAACTAGGGAGTATTGTGATCACAACCATATGACCATCTCCCCTTGACTCCTTCCCATGTGGGAATGGTGACATCATCAAACTACCAACTCATATTTTTTGTCACTAGACCCAAAGTGTCTAGATGAAAAATATGATAAACCAAATTAATTCCACTTGTAAACATAGTCTCTTAAAGCATGGATAACATATTATAGGACCCCTTTCACATGTTCAAACCTCCATACTCATCCCTAATCCTTTCAAGCAATGTGAATACTAAAGATCAACCAACCATACATAAAGTACAATAGAACAAACATATT